>JAKOGI010003698.1:0-7500 GCA_029747015.1 Carnegiea gigantea
TATGTATGTGTATGTGTGTGTGCGTGTGTGTGTATATGTATGTATGTATATGTTTGTATGTGCGTGTATATATATATATATATATATGTAAAATCTAGGAAATTCAAATTGGGGATCTCTGATGATGTGGACTGATTATGAAACTGGCCTGAATCAAGCCATGGGAAAGAAAAAAAAATATATTGATTTTACCATTTGATCCTTATTGTTTATTTTATTTTATTTTACAAAAGATATTTAGCAAGCAATCTTCTTACGAAAAAGAAAAGAAATTTTGAATGTTTGGGCTTTTTATGCATTGGTTTTCCCCCTAAAATTGTTTTTAAAAAAAAAGAAAACCCTGGATCCCCTTGTTCACTTGATCGGCCATATCCCCCTTAAACCCTGGTGATTTCACATTCCTTCCCCTAAAACACTTGAATGACCACCACAAATCCCTCCTTTCTCTCTCTTCCCCTCCCGTCATCTCTGTATCTCACTCGGCATCTCTCTCCCTTGCCATCTCTCTCTCTCTCTCTCTCTCTCATGCCCTCTCCCTTGCACCGCCGTGGTGTACAGTCACCGCCCCCTTGCAGCCGCTGCCGAGCTCCGCCTCCCGGCCACCACAGCCGCCAGCCACCATCGTTCCCCACGCAGCGTGACAGTTTGGTGCATCGGGATGCATGGATAATGAACCCATGCATCCCATGTTCATAGTTTAAATCCTTGAAACCCTTAAATCTATCTTATATTGTTTAAATCTTACAAGTCCATGGTGGTCTCTAATGTTTAATTTCAAAATTTTCAGCTTTTGACACGGGAGCGAAAGGAGACTCATCCTTCGTTCAAAGAACGACACAAGGTGAACTTTAACGATGTTTCTTTTAATTCATGGTGTGAAGTTTATGACTTTGGCTTCATTTGGGTAGGTTAGGAATGTTAGAATCTGTAGGATGGGTTTGGGACGAGAGGTGAACCGACATGGTGAAAGGAAAATCGAGCCAAGGGAAATTTTGGGGAGTTAAATCATGAACAGAACTTACTGGACTGTTGGGTTATGCACATGCTAACTTTAAAAATTTATTCCTGCTGTTATACTAATGTAAAACCTGTGCAAATTTCAGGGTAGATGGGCTGAGATGTCCCCTGCACTACGCCTTTTGAATCAAGGAATTTCGACTTGTAATGAATGAGTTATGGTCCGTTTACTGAAGACTATCCAAACTGTGGTAGTTGGGGATAGTCTTTACGGTTTAGGATTTTTAACCTAGTAACTATTGGATTATGTGAAAGCACTAAACATAAAAGTTGTAGTAGACAAACTGATCTTTTTATAATGGGTAAGAAATCAGATTTTTGACATCGGGAGTTAAAGTTACAGGTTTGGAAATCTGAATTGGAAAAGAGGGGTAGAACCTACTGGGCTGAAAGGGGGGCTGCACTTACACTAATTTTGGAAATTCGGCTAGGACAGGTCCGTTTATCAAAAATTGTGAAAGTTTTAGGGTAGATGCATCAGGATGTACCGCGTAACCTAGTTTTTGAATCAAACGAATCAGTGTAGCGTAACCCAAGTTAGGGTTAGATTACCGCAGAGTGTCCAGACCAAGACAGTCAGTGGCACCGTGAAAAGAAATAAGAAAACGGCCTAGTTCAAGTTAGAGTCAGGGAAAACCCTAAACATAACAGTTGTAGAGACAAATGGACCTTTCTGGGAAGGGTAAAATCGCTAATTATTAATGTGGGGATCTCGAGTTATGATCTCTGGAAGCCAAGTCTGTGTTCTGACCTGCACTGAGCATTTAAGGGGTCACGAAGGTAATTCCCTAAGATGGTCTAAACCATAGGAAAATTTTTCTAAGCGGGGTATGGGCTAAGAACACGCCTTCTCTCCATTGAGGGCTGAGAATGAATGTTTTCTTCGCCCAGGTGCAGAGCAGTAGGTCCAAAATACAAACCGAGCTCGTAATTTTTGTACGGAATCCAGGTAGCAATCATGCTGTAACCTTTGCCTGGATTATTTAAAATCATGTGTGCATTGAACATGGTAAGAACTATTTTGTATGCTAATTAAATAGAATAATAGCATAAGTTAACTAAATGTGACTGCGCAGTAGAATCTGCATGATGTGTTATGTTTTGTGGAATTGAGACTGGGTAATGTTGTATTGGAAACTCAAAGACTGTTTGTTGTAGAGATGTCCTTGGGGAAATGGGTTGAAATTGAATGAACATGGTATGTTAAATTGACCTCTAATTTGGAGAAGTGTAACAGTAACTGTGAAGGCTGAGTTGGGTGAGACTTGAACTGACTGTGTGGACTGAAGACCTAGCCTTCCCCGGGAAACTAGTGCATGCATATGAGCGGCCACGTGCCCTATCAAGAAGTGGGCTAGGTTAGCGGTAACCATCCTTGATGATGGTAGGCCAAAAAAGGTTTAAGCGGCAACCTCCCTAGTAAGCAGTAGGCCAGGATCAAGTTAAGTGGTTGCGTTGAACCAGAGCGTAGGCCATGAGACCCAGTGGGGTCGTTCACCTTTAAATCTGATAGTTATGACTGGATTATGAGTTATAAATGTATATCACTGAGATCTTGTAAGCATGGACAGTTATATTAATGGGAAACGTGTCCTTGAGGTCTTATTGCTCCCCTACCCCCTTAAAGTGTTTTCAAAATGAATTTGTGTGCGTAGTTGACTATTAGGGGTGATTGTTTATTGAGTTTATCTCACTTTTATAAAATGTTTTGTTTTCAGGTGATTTAGTTGTGCATGGGACTAGGGGACTAAAAGTAGAGCAAGGCCCGGATGTATGAGTCGAAAAAGATGAAAGGTTAATTCTTTTAAACAAAGATAGTTATGAACGATTGTTTTAATTTAGTAGTTGTCATAAATTCTTGAATTCTTTTAAGATTGAAGTGTTATTGAGAAATGTTTGTATTAACTGCTATTCGATATTCAGCCTGGTATTTCCAAGAAGGAAATACGGCGGTAACACCCCGATTTAGGTTTTGCTGCCACATAGGATAATATTTAGTAATAAAGAAATGAAATTAGAAATCCGGGGTATTATAAAGTGGTATCAGAGCTCAGGTTAACTGACCTGGAGGCTCGCCCAAAATACTGTAAGAAGCTAAGAACTAAAACTGGTAGATCTGAGGACTACTCAGAGTGTGAATATAGGGTGGGGAGGGAAGCATGTTTGGATATGTTTGATTATCTGCCAGTTACTGTGTAACTAATGTGAACCTACTAATGTCTAGGATGAACCCGACCCACCATTGTGGATGTATGGGGCGGCGCTGCCCCTATGAGAGGATGGGGAAGCTGTGCGGAGTTAGCCTAGGAAGCCACTTACAGCGAATCCACACCTCTCAGCAAGAGAGACTGGCTGAAATCTCAAATGATTTCTTGAGATTTGACCACAACCAACCCCTGTTCTTCCTTAAGACCCTCCTTCCTGACCCGCGATTACGCTACAGGGTTAGGGAGTTACACCCTAAGGACAGGCCATATCACTTTCCTGGAGGGTGCTGCCTGTGCGAGTGGGAGCCTGTGGGGATGACTATGGATGGATTGGTGGACCACCTTAGAGACATAGGTCCTTATGATGAGCCTCCTGCCCCTGACATTGAGGATAACACCCTACCATCGCCACCCGAGGAGGATACCTAGGATGATGAGTCTGTTGGGGAGAATGAGCTTAGGCGCACTGAGGATGAGCTGGAGGCAGAACCCATTACGGAGGGATATCATAGAGGAGAACCTTTAGTTGAATATGAACTCGAGGAAGACCCAGGGGGTGAAGAACTTTCAGCTGAGTATGAACCCGAAGAGGACCCAATGGAGGAGGAAGACCTTGAGGAAGATCCAGAGGAAGAACCTATGTTGGAACCTTTGGAAGAGAGTGACCCCGAGGAGGACCCCATAGCGGGGGAAGACCCCGAGAGAGAGCCTGAGGAAGAGCCTTTAGAGGATGAAGAACCTGAGGTGGACCCCTTGGGAGGCGAGGACCCAAAGGAAGAACAGTTGACGGAGGAAGACCAGAAGAAGGCCTAGACGGGACAAACCCGAGCCTGAGTTCCCTCACTGGAAGTGGAGCAGGTGCAGTCGAATGCGCAGGGGTACCTGTCCATTAGACGCCCCCGATCAGTAGAAGCTCATAGTGTTAGGGAGTTTGTTTGCTAGGATGATGCTGTTAGTTATTTTCTGTAATGTTGTTAAGCCATTGTAGGCCAATAAAGTTACAACCATGATGTAATAAAGAGTACTAGTGTGAACCGCTTATGATTTTGAAATTCTATGCAATGAAATATTTCAGTTATCTGAATACCAGCATTTTTATCGGTGACGTATGTGGATCACGTGAACGTGATGCCTATGTGATGTGTAATGTATAAGCATGTGATTTAGTGGTTGGACCACGTAAGTGTGGCAGTGTGTATGTGGATCACGTGAACGTGATGGCTATGTGATGTGTAATGCATGAGCATGTGATTTAGTGGTTGGACCACGTAAGTGAGGCAATGTGATGTGATTAAAAACCTGTCAAATGTTGCATAATGCACTAGCATGTACTGTGTTATTGAACTCTAGTAGTACGTAGGATATGAACTATTAGGAGAGGAACTAAACCCAACTTACTTCCCGAACAAGATGGTGGGAACCAACAACGAATCTCAAACCGGATCTCACCATGCTACGAGAGTCCCTGTGAATCAGGAAGTTAACATGTCGAGCCTCAGGGAATGGCTGGAAGCCTTATACCCTAGGAATGGGAACAGGTCTCGCAGCCACGTGGACGAGACCAACCCACCCGCTGGGGCCGAACTCACCAACCAGCTACTACTAGAGCTGCTGCAGAAGCAAGGGGAGCAGTTACAGCTTCAGAACGAACAACTGTAAAAGCTAATGGAGGTCCGGGGAAGAGGGTCGAGGAAAATAATTCTTATATGTTTAAGAGATTCGCAAGCCACCACCCACCCATCTATGATGGTACCCCCGATCCTAAGACCTTTGAGGACTGGATTAGGGGCATGGAGAAACTGTTCGACGCACTTCAATGCCCCGAGGAGTGGAAAGTGGGGTTTGCTATATTTTACCTGAAGGATAAGGCCGACTTATGGTGGGTCAGAGTGAGGGAGAGACAACACGGGCCTGGGTTTAGTTGGAACAGGTTCAAGGAACTGATTGAGGATCATTTCTACCCCATCTCCCTCCAGAAGGCCAAGGAATGTGAATTCATGCAACTACAGCAAGGCAGCATGAGCGTACTTGAGTACGTCTCAAAATTTATGGAGCTCTCGCGATTCGCCCCAACCTTTATAGCTGACGAAAGGCTGAAGATGAACCGGTTCGAGGCCGGGCTGAACCTCACCATTAAGGAGCGAATGTGGTACGATAGTACACCTCCTACATTGACCTATATGATACTGCGGTCAACATACAAAGGGCGATGAAGAAGCAGAGTAACTATTTCAATGAACAGCGGGGTGTTAAGAGGAAAGGGGATAACCACGGAAACTTTCAACCACAAGAGCAATACCAGAACTTCTGGGAACTAGTACTGGAACAATAATGCTCGTGGAGGCCAGCACCCCAACGCATGACCTAAGGTAACCTGCAACGCCTATGAAAAGTTGGGGCACTATGCTAGGGAATGTCGGTCGGTCAAGAGGTGTTTCCACTGCGGAAGCCCTCAACACTAGGTTCGGGACTGCGCGCTCCCTCCACCTCCTGCCGGCCAAGGACAAGGACAAAGCCAGGGATAGGGACAAGGATAGTGACCCCAGCAACCATATGAGAATAGGGTAGGGTAGGCGGCTAACTCTATCCAGCAGAACCGGGTACCTCAGCAAGTTCAGGCCCAACCTCCGTCTCTATCCTAACTCAGTCGGTAAATGTTCTGTTTGATTCAGGTGCCACGCACTCCTTTATTTCCGTTAAACTAGTTGAGACGTTCGGACTAGTCCCCACCGATAAATCTTCATTGCTGTCTGTGATTCTCCTTGATGGGAAGACTGTAACGTGTGAAGAGTTGTACGAGGGTTTCCCTATTACGGTGTATGAGTTTGAGTTCTTGGCAGACCTATATAGGTTTGAGTTAACTGATTTTGGGGTATTTGGGGAATGGATTGGTTAGCTAAGCATCAAGCTCAGATAGACTGTCCAAGGTGAAAAATTATCCTACGGGGACCCCATAGGGACAAGGTAATGCATAAGGGCCAGAGCCCTAGAGCAGGAGTGAAATTGATTTTTGTGATGGAAGTCCAGAAGTTGTTAGGTAGAGGATGCGAGGGGTTCCTGTGCAACGTAGTGAAAACCGAGGGTGCCGAATCCTCCCTAGAGGACATTCTAGTAATGAGAGAATTCCCGGATGTGTTTCCAGATGAGATTCCTGGTATGCCACTCCTTAGGGAAGTGGGACTTTGCATCAACCTGACCCCTGGAGCCACACCTATCTCTACGGCACCGTATCATATGGCACCGGCAGAGCTTAAAGAATTAAAGACGCAGCTGGATGATCTCTTAGAGAAGGGGTATATCTGGCCTAGTACATCACCGTGGAGAGCCCCAGTGTTTTGTGAAAAAGGAGGATAGAATTTTAAAGTTGTGCATAGACTATCGAGTGCTGAACAAAATAACGGTCAAGAACCGTTACTCTTTGCCCAGGATAGATGACTTTTTGATCAGTTGAAAGGACTTTTTCTGAAATAGACCTTCATTCGGGGTATCACTAACTCCGAATCAAAGATGAAGATAAAGCCAAGACTGCCATTCGTACCCGGTACGGACACTATGAGTTTATGGTGATACCCTTTGGCCTCACCAATGCCCCGGCAGCATTCTTGGATCTCGTGAACAGGATCTTCAAACCCTACTTGGATCAATTTTGTGGTGGTATTCATAGACGATATCCTAATTTACTCGAGGATCCCAGAGGAGCATGCCCACCATATACGGATAGCCCTGGAAGTATTAAGGAGAAATGAGTTGTATGCCAAATTTTCGAAGTAAGTTTTGGTTGAGTAAGGTGGCTTTTTGGGACACGTAGTATCGAATGAGGGAGTGTCTGTGGACCCTCAAAAGATAGAGGCTGTGACGAACTGGCCCAGACCTAAGAACCAAACAGAAGTGAGGAGTTTCTTGGGTTTGCCAGGGTACTATCACAGATTTGTCCAAAACTTCTCGAAGATTGCCACCCCGCTCACCAACTTGACCAGGAAGGTCACTACGATGGAACAGTGTGAGAAAGCGCTCCAGGAGCTTAAGAAGAGACTGAGCTTAGAAGAGACTGATGAGTGCGACAATACTAGCCTTACCTACCACTGACAAGGATTTTGTGGTGTATAGTGATGCCTGGAGGAGTGGATTGGGATCTAATGCAAGAGGGCCGTGTTAAAGCTTACACCTCACGATAATTGAAGACTCATAAGCGGAACTACTCGAATCACGACCTGGAGTTAGCAGTTGTCCTGTTTGCGCTTAAGATCCAGAGGCATTACTTGTACGGGGTGCGTTG
>JAKOGI010003698.1:12500-44888 GCA_029747015.1 Carnegiea gigantea
CATGACCTTATATATATATATATATATATATATATATATATATAATATATATATATATATATATATATATATATATATATATATATATTATATATATATATATGTATGTATGTATGTATAAGGGAAATCAAAAGCACCATTTGGGACAAAGTTCTTAATTCCTAGGTATGCTTAACAAATTTGATTTGGAAGAACATTCTATAACAAAACCAATAAAGAATGGTGGCTAACTTGTTGGGAAACACTTCAAAGTTGCATTGCATGTCATTATTATATACCCATAATTCAGACAATATCGATTATAAAATGTCATATCAAAAGTTATTTCAATAGTTTAGAAGAAGACTTTTGAGATGGAAAAATCAATGTAGGTAAGATTTAAATGTAAGTATCTAATAACAACTTCAAAAAACTTCACTAATTGAGTTACATTACGGTCAATGTAAGAAGATGACATTCCAAAGATATATACAGCCAATCTTATTGAAAGTTAGATGTACCAAATTGTTGACTTCATTGTTGATATGGTTTGCTAGCTGGCTTAAATAATTCGTAAGTACTTTAATTGATTCCTAAGTTCATGGTTAATAATCTTTGTTACCACTATTTTCAAAGATATATACAATCAATCTTATTTATAATATCCATAAAATCTTTGCCCCCCTCCCCAGCAAGTGAAGTGCATGTTCACTTTGCGTGTTGGTGATATGAACTTGTAGTTAGTGAAGATCAAACTAATGTGTTAATATGTGTGTGTGTGTGTGTATCTGTGAATATATATGTGTGTGTATATATATATATATGTGTGTGTGTGTGTGTGTGTGTGTGTATACATATATATATATATATATGTATATATATGTATCTGTATATGTATATGTATATACACACACACACACACACACACACACACACACACATATATATATATACATACACACACACACACACACACATACATACATATAATATATATATATATATCTATATATAATATTATATATATTTATATTATGTATATTGTATGTACGTATGTATGTATATTGTATATATATATATATTGTATATGATATGTATATGTATATTATATATATATATATATATATATATATATATATATATATATATATATTATATATATATATTATATATGTGTGGTGTGTGTATATATATATGGTTGTGTGTGTGTGTGTGTGTGTGTGTGTGTGTGTGTGTTATCTGTGTGTGTGTGTGTGTGTGTGTGTGTGTGTGTGTGTAGATGTAAGGGAAATCAACCAAAAAGATAACTAATGTGTTAATGTGTAAACCACACATGCAGTAATCTTTTAAGAAACCAATACTTGTAGTTAGTCAAGTTAAAATACTTTTTGATATTTCAAAGTTCATGGATGTTAATTTTGTTTTTAATTTTGTGTATGTTATGCCTTTCATGACCGTATTAAATGCATATACTGACATGGAATTGGTTGTTTTTAACACCAACACTGCACCCCTACTCCAACAATTAAATTCCATTTTCAGTTTGTGTGTGGGTGATATAAAGCGAAGATAAAGTAGGTTTGATATTATTGTTGATTATAAATATTAATTCTGAATTTCATTTTGTGTATGTTATGACATTCATCGGCATATATATATATATATATATATAGAGAGAGAGAGAGAGAGAGAGAGAGAGAGAGAGAGAGAGAGAGAGAGAGAGAGAGAGACACACACACACACACACATATGTGTATGTGTGTGTGTGTGTATGTGTGTGTGTATATGAAAGGGAAATCAACCAAAACATAACTAATGTTTTAATATGCAAACTATACATGTAGTAATATTTTAAGAACCAAATATGTTCAGCACCTAAACCAAATAAGAAATGCTTTCACGAATTGTAATAGCTTCTAATTTAGTGAAACCGAACACCCCACTTGTAGTTAGTGAAGACAAAATTCTTTTGATCTTTCAGATTGGATAGATGATAATTTGGTATTTAATTTTGTGTATGTTATGACCTTCATCACCATACTAAATTCGTTTACTAAATTCATTTACTAATCTGAAATATCAAAAGTATTTGGTACGTGTATATATATGTACGTGTATGTATATATCTGTCTACTATATGTATATAAAAGTCAAATCAACCAAAAGATAACTAATCATACTAAACATGCAGTAATCTTTGAAGAAACCAATATTCTGATAGTCATTATCTGTTCTAGGCAGAATGTGTGGAAATATTTCCGCCTCCTTATCTGTTACATGATTGCTTTTGTTTGGTTTTCATACCACGTGTAGTTTTAAAGATTTTGGTACATATAAATGGTTTGGTGGGCAGGAGGGAAGAGGGAAAAACATACCTTGAATGTGATAGCCAGAGTGGTTTTAAATTTATCCTCAATGCTATAATTTCAACCTCAACATGCGGTTAAAGACTGTTGTGCTCTCAGTCTGTAATATCAATCAATGGTGTAAAGCATTAATATTTGCACATCATCAATGATATGGGTATGATTAGAAGGGGGAAGGTAACGCATACCTGGAGTGTTACGTCTAATCTGGTTATGGTGTCTTTCTTCTCATAAGTGTACCCTCAACACGCTATTGTTGGTAGTTTATGGTGTCCTTTTTGTGCTCCCAATCTGCATTGTCAATGAAGGGTGATAAATATGAATATGTGCACTGAATCAATGCTTAAACTATGATTACCATGAGATGTCTATGTATAAAGATTGTACCTATTGATTTGTACAGTAAGTGAACAGGAGCAAAGCGGGTAGCAGCAAGTATGAGGATGTGAAAAGTTGGAATCTGGAGGAGGATGGGGGGTGTGTCGATGTAGTTTTAGTGAAAGTTGTTGGGGATGGGGATTGTGTTGTAGATGTGATTTACTGGAATTCTGCAATGTGGGAAGTTTTCTCCAACATGGCCACATGTATAATCTCAGTTTTTTTTTTTTTTTTTTTTTTTTTTTTTGGCTTTGCTTGCAGTTTGAGGTTTTGCAACGTGGGAAGTTTTCCTGAGTGGGCAACTAATTTTCAGTTTTTTTTTTCAGTTTGAGAGTTAGTGGGTTTTGTAAATTGAGGGGGGTTGTATCACTGGGCGGTTGTTTGAGGGGTAGTGGGTATCGTACAAATTCAGTTTTTTTTTTTTTTTAAAGTTTGAGGTATAGTGGGTTTCTGCAAATGGAGAGAGTTATATCACCACTTCAAATTTTGAATTGGGGTTCACACATCAATTAGGCAGGAGTGCACAAAATCACAGCAATTCTAAAATCCTCAAATATTAGAACGTCACCCATTTTAGCATTTACAGTATAAAGATTAGTAGAAGAGCTGGAGACTAACTAAACTAACAATAAATATATCACAAATGAACCTGATACCTTAATTGGTAACAACTAGTCCAATGGTTCAGTAATTACTTCGAAATATATTAAGGGCCTTTTCTTTTAGTTGTCTTTTTTAATTTACCAACTTAAGTCTAATTCAACCCACTTCAACCAACTTCAACGCACATCAATAAAAAATACCAATTTTAACCCACTTCAACCTATTTCAACCCACTTCCTTTAAAATTTTATTCTCACTATTTTAACCAACTTCAAAAAAAAAAAAAAAAAAAAAAAACCAACTTCAAGCCACTTCAACCAACTTCAACTCACTTCAACCCACTTCAATAAAAAATACCAACTTCAACTCACCTCAACCAACTTCACCCTTTTATCAACCTCAATTTACTAACAAAAGAACAGGCCCTAACTAGTCTAAAGGTCAATTTATCCGCATGTAATTTACAAATTTTAAGGTTCTTCGTACTGAATTTATTGTAGTTAAAATTCTTATGATGCTTTTTCTGAACTTACTATATTTATTCCAAATAAGTGGAGTGATACAAGTAGTAAGATGTCTTACATTATGTACAAGGCATTAATATTAATATCAAGAAGTTCTAAAATGCGGCTTAATAATTAAAGATTAAAAATATATTACGGTAGCTGCCTTCTCCTATTTCTCTCAAGTTCCTATAATATAGTGCCATCAAACTTTTGATTTTTGTCAAATTTACCACTGAACTTTTATTTTTGTCATCTATGCCATTACAAAATAATATCTTGATCAAAAATATCAACCAACTCCTTGTTGACCGGTTATTGCAAGTAAGTTTCTTTCCCTTTCATTTCAATAGTTAAACAGTAAACCAAAAAAAAAAAAACCAATCAAAAGATTTCTAAATAAGAATTGCTTATCATCCCCTTACATCCTCTCCCCTCCCCTATCACACAGCCACCTCCATCTCAAACTCCTTCCTGTGCAGATTTGCATCATGGATCATCAACGTCATCTTCACCAAATGCCCCAACATTCAACATCATCAATCTCTACTATCATCTCTCATTGACACCAAATCTTAATCCATTCAATCATAAACCAACCCACCTCACAGGGACGAAGTTAGGATTTCCTGTTAAGGGGGGCCAAAGTATTGGGTTACAGATATAAAAAGTAAAAATTCCATGGTAAGATTCGAACACAAGCACACCCATGTGGGGTTGAAGGCATAGCTACCACTCTGGCCAATTGTATACTATGCATCAATCTAACACCTAAATTTTATATAAAGGTTTTTGGGTTGGGGGAGGGAGGCCATGACCTTCTTTGGCCCAATGGTGGCTTCGTCCATGCCACCTCACAATCCATCCTAACCATCCACACCATTCTCACAAATTTGGATTCAAGTTTGAGGATTCCTGGCATTAGTTTTGGCTTGGTCCCCTTTTTTATAGAAGCCTATTATTCGCCATTAGTGGTGTCCAAATAGCGAGAGCTGGGTTGCCTCCTTTTATTTCTAGGTCCAATCCCCCATGTCCTCTTTTCTTATGTTTTTGGGAGCTCTGTTTACAATTAAATGAATTTAGGCTGACACTTTTGTTGTTGGGTTGTGCAAAAAGGGATTGAATTGATTCTAACTTGTGCTGAGCAACTACTTATGCTTCTCATTTTCAAATCTCTTTGGGGAAACGGTGTTTGATGAGCTCCTTGTTCATGTACTTATATACACCCATAAAGACGGTGTAGTCACCAGCTTCATGTCTCACCTTCCTTACCTTGAAGTAGAATGCAATCCTCAAGTTGCATAGGCCTACCAAGAGAGAGAGAGAGAGAGAGAGAGAGAGAGATTAGTGTGTATCAAAATTTGATATTTACCTGTTGTAATCTATTAACAATTAATGAGAGTGGCACATTTGCTTAGAGTAAGTTTCTTAATGGCATAATTGACAAAAGAAAAAGTTCAGTGGTATATTTGATAAAACTTGAAAGTTTGATGGGTATTGCAGTCTAGGAGCTCTATTTCTCTCTTCCTCTATGTGAAAACCACCCCTTCTTTTATTGAAGTTGCCTACTTTGCCGACCCATAGAGGCTAAAAATAATCATTTTTTGGTTGTCCTTATCCCTAACCTTCTGTCCTTTTCTTTTACTTAGTTTACTAGCTTGTGCCTGTCCTAAAGTACGGGTATTTAATTCAAATGGTAAATAGTAGATCGTGTATTAACACAAAATATAAAGTGCATGGAAAAGAAGAAAGTAGACTTGAACTTCCCTCCTCCAAATAAAAGGAAGAAAGTCAATTAATGGCTTCCATCATTAAATTATTTAAGAACTAAATAAGATATTTTCCTTGTCCCCCCAAAAAAAAGAAGATAATTTCTAGAATAGCAATGTCCTAAACTACTATTAAATCTATGAACGCTAAGAACATGTGGACTTTTGATGTATGTATGCGAGAAGCAACAAAAGCATCCCAACTTCCTGAAATCTTTTTAAAAAAGGAAGCCATATACTCTACAAAGAATAGGCCAAGCAAATTTTAGCTTGTCTTAGGTGAATGCCTACCCTCTTGCCCCTTCAATTTACTGTATATATATTCTTATCTCGTGAACTGTGCAACTGCAACTACCCCACACCAACTTCTTAACTAGCTCACACCACTGCTGGTTCTTCCATCGAAAAAAAAGAAACAAACTTAGAAGAGATAAATTAAAAAAAAGGAATCGAATTAGAGAGGAAGCTAGACATCTATTGAAGGTTAGAGTTTAAGAGGGAATCAAGGATAGAGAATATAAGGAAATCATAAGAAAAATTACCTCTCATGTGTACCAAATTGACAATTATCTTTGGCCTTGAAAATCTGCATGATCAAAATCATCCTCCCTTAAATTGAATGTGGGTACAAAATATCCTCTAAAGAAATTCCGATGCATGAAATCTAATAATACATTTTATAGTATGAGCATGATACATAGATAAAACTAAGAATCCAAATAAGAATAATCCATGTTGTTGTTTTTACTAATTTTGTTCTTGTGCCTTTAAATACCTACAATAAAAAAAATAAAAATCAATAACATTCTTTCTCTTATGTAAAAGAACATATGAGAGCGCTTAGCTAAACTGCCATCAAGCTTTTTAATTTAGTCAAAACTGCCACCGAATTAACTTTGTGCCTACCCGTGTCACCTAACTCTATTATTAGAGTCAATTTTTCCACTTTAACCCATTTTAACTGGCAGCAGCAAGTTTTTTATGGTTTTCTCTTTGAATTTTAATTGTCTTAAAAATGGAAAAGTTCTTCAGCATTCCTTCCCTCATCTCCCCTGTTCTCTCCCTTTATTTATGCTCTAGGGTTTGGAGTTCATGGTGTTGGAGCTCAAATTAGCCTTCAATGTTAACGCAAACTCAGAAATTGGGGCTAGAAATTGATTGAGCCTTACAAGTCAAAACTCGTAAACCTCTAAAGATGGCTGATGCGTGTAGAAATTGTCTATGTTTCTCTATTTACAAAAGGTGTTGTAGTTGTGGGAAGAGATGTGTGGTTCTTACAAGTATGATAATTAAGAACCCCCTGAGAAGGTTTGTTAGGTGTAGAATGTTCGATTCACCTGGTGGATGTGATCACTTCGAATGGATTGATGTCTCTCTATATGATAAAGTGAGGTCAATGGTGGTGTCCCTGATTGTGTTAAATGAAACATTATTAGAAGAGCATCAGCATTTGTAGAGAATGAAGGAAGAAGCAGCTTATGATAAATATGTTTTGAAGAGGGTGAGAAAGAAGAAGTCAAGGCTGAAGATGGAGAGTTCAAGGCTGAATATGCAACTTCTTGACTACCAAATGAGAGAGAGGAAGGTGTTGTACGGTTTGCTATGCTAATTGGTATAGGCTTTGCTGTTGGGGGTAGGAAGTAATGGCTTGGTAATGGGGGTTGGTTGATATATGCCATTATGTATTAGGGTGATCATGGGGGTTGATGTGGAAGATGTAATTTATAATAATTTACGTTAATTAGGGAGCTTTGGTAGCTGTTAAAAGTGTGATGTTTATATGGTATAAAATTGTGATTATCTACAAAGCAAAAGCAATGGTAATTTGGTGTATGTGATTGTGTTAATCCATTCTTTGCCTTTTAATAATTACAAAGTGAAGGAAGAAAATCAAAACCAAATTGAAGCAAGGAAGTACATTCTCTGTGATCAATTGTATGCAAAAGAGAACTTCGTCACATGTAGCCATGGTTAAGCTTTACAAGTAGACATTATAGCCATAGTTAAGCTTTACATGTTGAGAACAAAGCAAGTTTCACATGTACGTTCATGTACACATCAAAAAGTTGCTACCTAATATATACAATGATGTACAAATCACCAAAAAGATAGCTAATGAAGCTTGAAAATCTTGTATTTGGCTACAATGTAAAAAGAATCAAAAACTCTAACCGAAGTTGGATTACTGATGTAAGATAACATATGACTTCTTAGGGAACAGAACTATTCTCATTCTTCTAGATCTCCTTAGAGGCTGAGCTTGTGAAGTTGAGGTGCCAGCAGCCGTTGCAGTTGATGCATGCCCTGAATTTGCTCTTCTGACATTCACCTTGGGCCAGGAAGATAGAGAAGGCTGAGATGGAGGGGTAGGTGGAGTATTTGCAGTCTTTGGCAGCTTAACCTTCACTTTGAAGTTTCTTTCTCTAAGAGAATCCGTTACAGTGGTAGACTGAGAGGGTTTAGCTCTTATAGTTTGAGGGGGAAGGATGGCTAATAGAAGAGATGCAGATACTTTAGAATGAGAAGCAGGTATGAGCTAAGGAGGAGGTGTGAGCTGAGCAGAAGTTATAGGTGGGGTAGAAGCTGTGGGTTGAGAGGAAGCTATGGGTTGAGAATTAGCTATAGGGTGAGCAATTTTGACTTTATTCTTAGACTTGGGTTGGGATCTAGGGTTTGTTATGGTTGAGGGTTGAACAATAGCTATGGTAGTTGTTGCTTATCCTTGTTAGCTTGATTTTGACCTTTTGATCTAAAAAAAGAAACAAAGAAATAGTTAAATACATTTTAAATAATGCATAGCTCATAATTGTATTAACAAATAAATTGAGGAGTGGTTTAACCTTCAGCCTAGGCTTTCTTTGGTTGCACATCTTCTAGTTATGGCCTTCACCCCTAGAGTTTGAACAATGCACTATCACACCACACCTAGAAAATTCTACAACTTGTGTTGTAGTTGTTCCCTCAGGTTCTAACCGTCTTTTGAATTTGAGGTTGCCTTTCTTCTTAGTGGGAAATACAGGGGCTTTGATACCAACTGTTGGTGCCTGCTCCCACATGTCTTCTCCATTAATAGGGATAAGAGTGTGTCCATATGTAATTCTCAAATACTCAGTCTTATAACAGTCATAGACAAAGTTCAAGGGGTTTAGTCTCTCTTCCCTCATCACTACCAAAGAGTGAGGGCAGGGATTCCACTTAATTCCCATCCTTGAGAACTGCATGACGCTTGATTCAAGTTCACAACAAAGCTTTTAGTACTATGTTCCACACTATAAAATCCATTTTCTGTCCTTGATCCCTACCAATATCTTGCCCTATCTTTCAGTTTTTCTAGTTTGATAATGATCCTAGGGCATATGGAGGCAGCCCAACTGTTTCTTTGTGCCACTCTGTTCATGACAACTTTGAAGATTTCTCTACGCATAGATAGTTTGGGTAGGTATATAGCTTCTACAATAGACCCATTGAAGATTTCTGCTATATTATTGTCAATTGAATCACATTTAGCATGTGGTTTAAAGTATAATTTGCAGAAATGCCTTAGTATCTTTCTTTTCTGAAAATTTCCAAGCCTTAGCATCTAAATCTTGCATTTTCTTCATGTGTCTTTTTGAAATGCACTTCATTTGTAGATTTAGCAATTTTTCAAAATATTTTCCTATAAATCACACCCCTCCACTGATTTCTTAAATTAGCATACATATGCCTAGCACACATTCTGTGTTTAGCTCTAGATAGAAGATTTTGTACACTCTCAACAAGCCCCTATAAGACAAAGAAGCAATTAATATACCTAAAACACATTAGCAAAAATGAAAACAAAATAACAAACATACATCAACAGAAATATATACCTTTTGCTGATCTGAATCAGATTCCAATCTGTGCTATCTCCAATCTCAAGATCTGTCTGCAGCAATGCAATGAACCACTCCCAGAGCTCTCTTTTCTTACTCTATGCCACACCCCATGCTATTGGGTACATCTGGTTGTTAACATTCCTTATTTTTGTTGTGGTCCCAGGATTTTGCTTATAAACTTCATACAAATAATTCCTTATTTGTCTAAATTGAGCCTTATAATTACCAATTATTGTAGTCAAAGTCCTTGCCCTAACCCTAGTACATATGGACAAAGTAGCATTATAATTTTGGTCTTTCTCAATAAGGCCTTTCAACTCCCTTGACCTTAAATGAGGCTGCAATTTAAATATCTCAGTGTAGTACTCAATTAACCAACTTGTTAGCATGTACCTACTCCCTTGCTTAAAGGACAAAGGAATACAATTGTAAGGATTCTCCATTTGGTTAGTTGAAATGATAACTTATTCTTGCATTTTGATGTCCACATACTACACTTACAACCTTGACCCAAGCAATGACATTGAAATCTAATTGTGTCACTTTTTGTAATCTTCAAATCATACCCCTTTAATATCCAATAGTCGTCAAAAGCTTGCCTCAACTGTTTCTTATCCCTGAACCTCATTTCAATATATAAATCACATTTGTCAAGACATGGCCCAAGGTATCTAGGGAGCTTCTCTCTCTTTTTCCTCTTTCCCTTTTTATCACCTTCTACAGCATCCTCCCTACTATCATCACTTGGGCTGTCAGCATTATCAGAATCCTGATAATGTTCATCACCTCCTTCAGCATTTAATTCAAGCTCATGTTTAGCATTTACATCATCCTCCTACTCTCATGTCCTACATTACCTCTCATATTCTCTACCTTAGTGGTAATTGCCTCTTTGGTTGCCTTTTTTTTTTTTCCCTCTCCCTAACATCTATGAATTCAGGGTCATCATCATCAGAATTGAACTACCCATCACTGTCATATTTGTTATCACAGTCTAACGCATCTGAAAAATATGTCTTCTCATCCAACACTCCCTTACCCTTGTCAATTGCATCATCATTATGCTCACACAAATAGAGACAGAACCACTCTCTAAGCATAATTTAATCAACTTCCTAAGATCTTTATCACCTTGAAAGGGAATTAGACTATCCTCAAAAGGGACATTATGTGTAACGCCCCGCCCTGGGGTAGGCGCGTCACTACCGTGGAAGTCCCAGAAGGAACATCCACAAGGCTATTTAAACTTCTTAATTAACTTATTGATAACAGCGGAAGCTCTAATCACAGTCTAACGAAAGTTTGGGCCGGTAGTTCTAAAACATACATTGCATATATACTTAAACCATATACAAAATGTTCTTACATATATTGAAATCAAAATACAAAACTGTATTTACTAAACATAATCCATAACATATACATATTATGAGCCATCCATGTCCAAATAAGTTCTCTTAATGCTCCTGTGGTCCCTTTTGGTTTCCAGAACCTGAAAAATGGTGAGGCCATGAGCTCCTCGAGCCCAGTGAATAACCCTTACCTTCCCCATTGTTACACTTTGCACATTAACTGATTCACATAATCACACAGTACACGTATCTTATGACATATAGACAGAACATATCATATAGCATGTACAAGGTGACATAAGAACATTCATATACTTCAAGAACCAAAATAAACTTATACCTTCCATACACACAGCATATTTATGTCATGGAACGGCAATTAGAATAGCTTAGTCGTACTTGTCCCATACCAGGTACGATTCAAGGATTTTCGTTTTCACTTAAATCCCTAAACAAACTCTGCTGTTAGTTTATTCACTAAACTAACCATGATTGTCCCATACCAATCATGTCCTTTGGGCTCATAGTCCTCACTAGAGTCCAAAAGAAAGCAAAATCTGCTAAGGAACCTAACGGCCAGCCCAAAACCATAATTGCCACATACATCAAATCAACTTTACCACAAAAGTTCACATAAATATATAATATGTATCTTAAAGTCAATCACAATCTCATAGGTGTTTTGAATGAACCTTCAAATCCAAATCCAAAGCCCAATTTAAATCCAAAAGGATTTTCACACCATAACTCAAGTCCAAATTCAATCCAAAACCAATTTCATAACATAACCAAAGTCCAAACCCAATGCAATTACCATTTTCATAATATATCCAAAGTTCACATCCAATTCCAAAGTGCAAATCCAAGCCAAAACCAAGTTCACAACCCATCACATATTCTTAACTGAATGCAAAACTTTTAGTTTAGGGGAAATCAACTCATGGCCCACACAAAGAACCATCACAACGCAGGGGTGACAAACACATCCTGGTGGCCCAGCTACGGCTCAAACATATGGTACCAACCAATGGTGGACCAGCCGCAACTCATTCATATAGTCCCAACCAGGCACCCAACGCTCTGAAGGATGCAAACTGCCCACAACACAAACCATGGAATCGCATTCATATCTGAGTAAGTTGAGGCCGAAACCCTCCTCACTAGGGACCCACATGGCTCACACACAAACATAAGGTCGACATTCATATCCCAGGGAATTGGTTATAGCCTCTCCCACTAGGCGACCTGAACATAACGACAGTCACTACTATGGCCATAGCTCTAGAACGCTCTGTAATAGCCTCAGACAAGACATGAACCTCATTCCCCAAAAACGTAACTTAATAAAATCATATAATCACATTTTTATTTTCAAAGAAATTCGATTCCACAATTGTAACAAAACATAATCAAAATAGAGCATACTTCAACTCAAAATACCTTTCATAATTTTCCCAAACTTCATCACACAATCAGAAGTCTTAAGAAGCTCAACAATGGCCTTTTCATATCCAATTTATGGATTAAACATACAAATAACCCATAATTACACTAAACAAGGTACTTTAATTCAAAAATTCATAACTCACAGCATACACATCCAATTGTCACCAAACTTTGCAGGAAATTGACAATTAACATATATATTCTAACATATTAATTTCATAATTTATGTCCTGGCCAATCATTCCCAGAAAACCAAACTGTCAGCCAAAATAATCAAAAATCTGCAAATGAAACTCAAAAATTCATAACTTTTACTATACATAACCAAAATGCACAACAATTTACCAGAAAACACCAAATACCATGGGGAATCTACAATAATATTTTGATAATTTTTCTCCAAACAAACCTTTCATAACAAATGAAAACAGTAACCGAAATCAGGTACCAAAACAGGGCAATCACAATCGAAAATTCATAACTTCTAAAACACACATCCAAAATTCATGAAAATTTACAGGATACTTCTAGACATCAGTGTTATTCTACAGTAAAAATTGCATAATTTTTGTCCAAGCCAAAAGCTCACAGTAATTCCAAACATGATCTGAATTTACATACCGAAAACAGGGTAGATTCAAATAAAAATTCATAACTCACAAACTATACATCTAAAATTCATGAAAATTTACAGAAAGCTGACTAATACCATGGGTAACCTACAGTAAAAATTTCAGAATATTTCAATATGCCAATAATTCTCAGAAAATCTGACAGTTCCTGAGTTCTACAAAAATCCGAAAATCCCATCCTATTTTCTACCATATTATTCAACCAAATACAAGTATCCAATCCAAAATCCATAGTTTAGCATGTATTTGGATGAATTCACAACATATCAATCAAGTCACAACATCCACATATTCCAAAAATCACAAATAAACATACAACTTTTTTTTTTTGAAGCAAACCCTTAGTCGTATACTCATTCAACAAATTATTCCCAAAACACAATCATATTAACTTAAAATACATATCATATATATCTAAAATAAAACACATAAAATACATACACATTAATTAGGAATTCACACTTGAATCAAAATTAGTAACCAAAAATTTCGGGGCGTCCCATCCTTTCCCCCTTAAAATAAGTTTCGTCCTCGAAACTTATCATCACCAATTTTCGAATCACAATTTCCATATCACACAAATTCACATTGCAACTCAAGTCACGTAGAGCACACCTAAGGCACAGAATCACATAGATGCACGTAATCAAACAGATAGTCAATCACATACGCACACAAGCCCTATAGGTCAAAGGTCGCAGGATTGTTGCTCTGATACCATTCTGTAACGCCCCGCCCTGGGGTAGGCGCGTCACTACCGTGGAAGTCCCAGAAGGAACATCCACAAGGCTATTTAAACTTCTTAATTAACTTATTGATAACAGCGGAAGCTCTAATAACAGTCTAACGAAAGTTTGGGCCGGTAGTTCTAAAACATACATTGCATATATACTTAAACCATATACAAAATGTTCTTACATATATTGAAATCAAAATACAAAACTGTATTTACTAAACATAATCCATAACATATACATATAATGAGCCATCCAGGTCCAAATAAGTTCTCTTAATGCTCCTGTGGTCCCTTTTGGTTTCCAGAACCTGAAAAATGGTGAGGTCATGAGCTCCTCGAGCCCAGTGAATAACCCTTACCTTCCCCATTGTTACACTTTGCACATTAACTGATTCACACATAATCACACAGTACACGTATCTTATGACATATAGACAGAACATATCATATAGCATGTACAAGGTGACATAAGAACATTCATATGCTTCAAGAACCAAAATAAACTTATACCTTCCATACACACAGCATATTTATGTCATGGAACGGCAATTAGAATAGCTTAGTCGTACTTGTCCCATACCAGGTACGATTCAAGGATTTTCGTTTTCACTTAAATCCCTAAACAAACTCTGCTGTTAGTTTATTCACTAAACTAACCATGATTGTCCCATACCAATCATGTCCTTTGGGCTCATAGTCCTCACTAGAGTCCAAAAGAAAGCAAAATCTGCTAAGCAACCTAACGGCCAGCCCATAACCATAATTGGCACATACATCAAATCAACTTTATCTCAAAAGTTCACATAAACACATAATATGTATCTTAAAGTCAATCACAAGCTCATAGGTGTTTTGAATGAACCTTCAAATCCAAATCCAAAGCCCAATTTAAATCCAAAAGGATTTTCACACCATAACTCAAGTCCAAATTCAATCCAAAACCAATTTCATAACATAACCAAAGTCCAAACCCAATGCAATTACCATTTTCATAATATATCCAAAGTTCACATCCAATTCCAAAGTCCAAATCCAAGCCAAAACCAAGTTCACAACCCATCACATATTCTTAACTGAATGCAAAACTTTTAGTTTAGGGGAAATCAACTCATGGCCCACACAAAGAACCATCACAACGCAGGGGTGACAAACACATCCTGGTGGCCCAGCTACGGCTCAAACATATGGTACCAACCAATGGTGGACCAGCCGCAACTCATTCATATAGTACCAACCAGGCACCCAGCGCTCTAAAGGACGCAAACTGCCCACAACACAAACCATGGAATCGCATTCATATCCTAGTAAGTTTAGGCCGAAACCTTCCTCACTAGGGACCCACATGGCTCACACACATACACAAGGTCGACATTCATATCCCAGGGGATTGGTTATAGCCTCTCCCACTAGGCGACCTGAACATAACGGCAGTCACTATATGGCCATAGCTCTAGAACGTTCTGTAATAGCCTCAGTCAAGACATGATCTCTTTCCCCAAAACGTAACTTAATAAAATCATATAATCACATTTTTATTTTCAAAGAAATTCAATTCCACAATTGTAACAAAACATAATCAAAATAGAGCATACTTCAACTCAAAATACCTTTCATAATTTTCCCAAACTTCATCACACAATCAGAATTCTTAAGAAGCTCAACAATGGCCTTTTCATATCTAATTTATGGATTAAACATACAAATAACCCATAATTACACTAAACAAGGTACTTTAATTCAAAAATTCATAACTCACAGCATACACATCCAATTGTTACCAAACTTTGCAGGAAATTGACAATTAACATATATATTCTAACATATTAATTTCATAATTTATGTCCTGGCCAATCATTCCCAGAAAATCAAACAGTCAGCCAAAATAATCAAAAATCTGCAAATGAAACTCAAAAATTCATAACTTTTAGTATACATAACCAAAATGCACAACAATTTACCAGAAAACACCAAATACCATGGGGAATCTACAATAATATTTTGATAATTTTTCTCCAAACAAACCTTTCATAACAAATGAAAACAGTAACCGAAATCAGGTACCAAAACAGGGCAATCACAATCGAAAATTCATAACTTCTAAAACACACATCCAAAATTCATGAAAATTTACAGGATACTTCTAGACATCAGTGTTATTCTACAGTAAAAATTGCATAATTTTTCTCCAAGCCAAAAGCTCACAGTAATTCCAAACATGATCTGAATTTACATACTGAAAACAGGGTAGATTCAAATAAAAATTCATAACTCACAAACTATACATCTAAAATTCATGAAAATTTACAGAAAGCTGCCTAATACCATGGGTAACCTACAGTAAAAATTTCAGAATATTTCAATATGCCAATAATTCTCAGAAAATCTGACAGTTCCTGAGTTCTACAAAAATCCGAAAATCCCATCCTATTTTCTACCATATTATTCAACCAAATACAAGTATCCAATCCAAAATCCATAGTTTAGCATGTATTTGGATGAATTCACAACATATCAATCAAGTCACAACATCCACATATTCCAAAAATCACAAATAAACATACAACTTTTTTTTTTTGAAGCAAATCCTTAGTCGTATACTCATTCAACAAATTATTCCCAAAACACAATCATATTAACTTAAAACACATATCATATATATCTAAAATAAAACACATAAAATACATACACATTAATTAGGAATTCACACTTGAATCAAAATTAGTAACCAAAAATTTCGGGGCGTCACATTATGCCTACTAAAATACATTTCTTTTATGCTTTCTTTAGAATAGCCTAAGTTCACCACTCTTTTCCTTAATGTCATATACACTCATGTAATCAGGGTCCATATACACATCAGATACTTTTGACTCAGTATATAATAGGTGGGGCACTCTCTCAAATGATCCACCATAAAAGATACGAAGACAAGCACTTGCAGGATTTGACATTCTGCATATATATTTTCAAAATTAAAGGAATTAATAATTTTATGTGTAATTTCACCTAAACAGAGCACTAGGTTTAAAGCATCACAAACTCCACCTTTACCAACATCAAGCAACACATTCAGAGTACAATTTCGTAAAATTTCAATTCCATTGATTTAATCAACATAGACCCCATGCACTCAAATTTCACGGGTTTTTTTTAAATTAAAAGTACACAATGCTTACCTGATGATGAAGTTTATCAACAACACCAATTCGTTCTCTTAAACTTCGGTTACAATCGAACACTTTCTTTGCTTCAAATTGATGCTTCTTTGCTTTTGTAGATTTCTAGGGTTTTAAAGGGCAAGAGTTCGGAAGGATGGGGAAGAAGAGCATCTGAGAGCCGTGGGAGACTCGGGGGGTTAGGAGTAGTTAAGATTTTCGGTTTATTTTCCATTTATTTTTCAAGCCCCACAAACACAAACTTTTCACTTCCATCGGCAAAACACTCTTTTACCTGTTACAACCAGTCAAAGTGGCAAAATTGACTCTAATAATAGAGTTAGGTGACACGGTACAAAGTTAATTTGATGGCAGTTTTGACCAAATTAAAAAGTTTGATGGCAGTTTTGGCTAAGCACTCGAACATATGAAGTCAATCTTTAATTTATAATTAGAATAATATACATATGCTCAAGAAGTTGCACAAAAAAAGTGAAAATCTTCATGATGACAATGCTCAAAATACGTGTCTAGGTTCTTCTATTAGTATTTTGATGATTTATAGCATGGTTTTCTTTAATACATGTCAAATATTGTATAACTACTGCCAATTAAAACCTATAAAATTAACAATATTAGAGGTATATAGTACAATTGAAGTCAGTTGCCCCTAATGTGTAAGTTGAAGAACATAGATAGCTTATTTGTCAAAGAAAACGAGCCGCTTGCCAAACACTTGAAAAGCAATGTACAACATTTAATGTACACTAACTCCATACCGTAACCTGTATCAAATACTAATCTAATAAATAAGTTTATCAAAATAAGTTAAGTTCAACTCAGCAAAAAAATAAGTTTAATTTAGCAAAAAGTAAGTTTGGTTATATTCATTTAGCAAAAATAAGTTCAATTGTGCTTAATAAAATTCAATTGAAAATAACAGGCCTAAGTCACAACAATAGAACATAGCCAAATAAAACATTAATGTCAACATTAAAGAATCACAAAAATAAATAAGTAAATAAATATATAAGATAAATCAAGGCCTGCTAGCAAAGATTCACACTCATACCAAAAAGTAATCCAATAATAGGCAAAGCGAATTGATCACTCATCCTATTCCCAATCTTCGAAAACTTTTTCATTAAAAAAAATTGGTAATCTGTATCAGCAAATGAAAATGCAAGCTACTAAGGGGGAAAAAAAAAAGAAAGAAAATGCAAGCTATGAATGTGTAACTAAGTGAGGCAGGTGAGGATATCCAAATATATAAATATTGAGGTAATATGCGAAGATTCATGCTTTAAATCAAACTTAATTCCTCGAACATGGAATGATATAGTATCTCTTTCTTTTCAAAACACATTGATCCGCTGATATTCGATGTAAAAAAAGATATTCAGAACTCATTAAAAAAAGGAGAAAAAAGTTGAAAAAAAGTTACTGAGATAATTAACATAGAAATCCAAAAGTAGAAAACAAATATCCTACCAACTGATCTATGCAACTCAATACAGTCATTAATCACAACATGCTGTCACTCAGCCAATAGCATATTGATCTTTGATCATTAAAAAAAGCATTATACAAAAGTAAAAACTCATTAATGAAAGCATATGGATCATAATAATTGTCTAACTCACCTATGTCAGTGCATGCCCCTTCATACGTCTTGTCACTCTATCAATCTCTATCTTTTCTAGTTTACTACCTCCGTCATGACCTTTGGCATGCTGCCTCCAACGAAAAAACAAAAGTCATAGGCAATTGTTGAGGGATGGGATAGAATCGTGAGGGAGTTTGAATTGTAAATTTGAAACTGCTAGATTTCTTTTATCCAGTTGAATATTATAACTACTAGATTTCCTTTATCTCTTTTGTTTCTTTAAATTAAACATTGAATTTTTGAGTAGATTTTTAGTGGGATTGCAAAAAATTACAGGGATAGAAGAGGGAAGCCCTTAGAACCATCATCATTCTGCTATTTGTAATAATATAGATAGATAGACATGGTTAGGCGTTGCTTTTCAATCTTTGTTTGAAATTTGTCTCTTCAATTATGAGATTTGCAGATTTTGTTATCTAATTCATTCTATAATTGTGTTGGAATTCTTTTGTGTTATGTTGGCTTTGTTTTGTTTTATTGTTACTATGTTTGTTGCTTTTGGAACCTAAAGGTAGCACAAAGCCTTCCCAATAACATTCGATGATTCAAATATAGTCTTTTTTGTCAAATTAATATCTTATTCATGAAATCTACATTAGATCAATAGGTTCAAATTCCAAGGAAGAATATAGTGAATATGTGGATCTCTTTTTCATGTTGTACTATAGAAAAACAAACAATTAACATGAGAAGCTAAATATTCAATGTGTGCCAAGTCAAATTTTTTCGAGCTAAGATTTCATTTTCATAGTAAACATTGTACTTTATTTTAATTGGATTTACATTATAAATATTGGAGGACGTATTATCATTTAATGAATTTAGCCCTTTTTTCTTGAAAAGCAAAAACAATTGAAGATTAAAGTTTATAGTAATATAAGTGCTAGCATATGTTCCCGTGATATCGTTGTCTTGGGTATGCAAGAATATTGTACACCCAAACGACCCAAGTCCAAAGCGCACAGTAAATGATGCAGAGCCTACCCAAAAAAAAAAAAAAGATTCGGAGCCTTCATAATTTAGGCAAAAAAAGGGCATTGGTTAGGAGTTCAGTTTTGATTGTTAAGGTCTCAAGTTCAAAGCTCATTAGCAATAGATCATTTTTTACGCTTTTACCATATTTTTTTCTTTTTTTCCCCAATAATTTGCTTTTTTAAAAAAAATCTATTAGTCAAAGTCAACAAAAATTTTCACGTGTTTACGAAAAGATGCACAAAACAACAACTCTCAGTGTAGATCTCGCTTTTATGGGATTTGGGCACAAAAAGATGCACACATTTTATTAAAAAAATAATTTATTGTTCACAAAAAAATTAACTTATTGTTCACAAAATTGAACCTTATTATTCACAAAATAGAACTTCTCTACTACCACTTGTTTACGAAGGAGTGCTACATTGTCCACTAAAAAATTTAAAATATTGATTATTAAAATCTAAAAACTTTTGTCTCCGAAGAGGTTTCAATTGTTCACAAATCATCCTTCTTGTTCACAAAAACTTAATCAATTGTTGAAAAAATCTTAGTATATTGTTCACAAAATAGGCACCCATTGTTCACAAAATATAACTTATGATAAATAATTTTGTTCACAAAATTACAACAAATACTAAGATTAAAAATTAAGGGCTAAAATGATTTTAAAAAATAAGCTAAATAATATTATCAATAAAAAAAGACAGTTGTAATGTTCACATAAAATTCACTTGTTCACAAAAACTTAATCCATTGTTCATAAAAGGTTAATATATTGTTCATAAAAACTTAATCTATTGTTCAAGAAACTATTTCAAGTCAAGACATTTCTCAAAAACTTAACGTACTTTTCACAAAAGGTTAATGCATTTTTCACAAAAAAATTCAATGTATTATTCACAAAAGTGTTCTGAGTCAAGATGCCCGAACAGAAGTATCAACGATTTATAATGACTATTACTACTTGAAATTATCCAAACCTTTTTTATAAAAATTGGATTGTTTCCTTTGATAAATTTGCATTGGTAGAGCTTCCCTCGTGTAATTAAGACATTTCTCAAAAACATAACCCACTATTTACAAAATCTATTGTTCACAGAAGTGTTTTCGAGTCAAGACATTCGAAGAAAAGCATCAGCAATTTATAATGATTATTACTGTAACACCTCATTATTTAATCATGTTTAATGTTTCTAATCTTGTATTAATCATATGATAATGATCATTTATCAAAGCAGTGGGCCGCACAACATTTAAGGTACAATAAAGAAAATGCATAAATCAAGCAATTTATATGATTGTGACCTTTTAGAAATAAAATTTAATTGCAAATAATTATGTACAGATATATATTTGCAGACAAGAATGCATATGCACCTGAATAACACTAGAAATGAACAGAACCAATTTAATTTCTCAATAAGGAAGTAAATTATACAAAAAAATAAAATAAAATCATAAAAATAATCCAATTAATTATAACCAAACGCATGGTCAAGAAATGGACCATATGACAATTTAGATAAAGCAATAAGATCAAATTTAGTTTGATATGACAAAAAGAAATTAAAAAAAGAGAAAAGAAGGAAAATATGCGAATTAAACATTACTCATTTGGATGGTTATATTTTTAAGCATGTGAATAAAATTTTCCAATAAGTTTAAATTAAATTTAATAAGATAAAAATTAAAAGCAACAAAAAAAAAAAGAAAAAGTAGAGAAAGGGAAGAAAAGGGGGTGCACAGCTAATGAAGGGAAATGGATGAGCTGTTTTTAGACTATGTTCAAAAAGGGCTTGCGAATTAACTCATCTCATCTCCTCTATTACTTACTCTTATCATCTCTTCCTCTGAAGTCAGCCACCACCGGGACCCAGCCCTGGATGCCACCTCGCCACCATGCTGCTATCTTCAAGAACCACCACATACTACCCTTGCTTCTCTTCTCATCTCTTCCTCCCAAAGGTAGCAAGCTTGCCCCCCTTTTCCATCAGATTTAAATTTAATTTAAATATCAAATGCAATTAAATTCTTTGAGTAATTGTATTAGAAATTGATTAAGGTAAATAAAGCATGCTCTATTGAGGAACTAAGTTTGTACATTGGTTATGAGAGTAAAGTACCTGATAGAGAGTTTGCACCCTTTGTAAAAGTGAAGTCTTTCGAAGCCTTATGATTACAAAAAAATATATGAACCAATTGAGTAAAGATTATACAATTGCACTATTGGGATTTAATTTGGTGGAATCAATTGTTGATTGAGCAAATTAAATGATTCAGATTTGTAATTGCATTTTAGAAGAAGGTTCGCAATGATAGCACAAATAGTCTTGAATTAATTTGGGATGCATACAAATAGCTTGAATAACTAAATTATGCTTGAAGGCATTTGGATGAAGAACTGACTTCTTTTGTAAGTTTGGTTATGGTTAGGCCAAGTAGAAAGGTCTTGCCAGTTAATTGAGTTGTGTGTTTAAGATTATTGTACTTAGTAAAGAATCTAAATGTTTAAATGAGATTCTGGTGTGCTAAAACAAGATAGTTAAGCTAGCTGAGTAAGTGGTTTAGGTATCAAAACAGGTTTGACTATCTACCTTGGCATTAAAGGGACATTTGAGGATGTTAAATGAGTAAACCTAACTTACGACCCAATCAATGGCCAATTTGTGGAGTTAGTATAAACAGGTTCAAACATAATAAATTTATTCAACGAGTATAATGGTTACTTGGTGTTTCATTGGTTAAGAGAGTCCTCAAATATGAGTTAATAGATATTATATACTTAGTACTAATTATATTTGATTAAACATATTCATAAGGAAGAGTTGATGGATAAATATAAAATAATGGATTTTAAGCACGAAAAAGGCAAAGTAATGTCTTGGTGGACCTAATTAAAGTTGATGTATTAAATTAACTATATTGAGGTAAAAAGGTTTATTAGGCATTAAAGAGAGCTAAGTGCAGGACAATAAGTATGAGAATTAAGACTCTAAGGGTTTTACTAAATATGTGAGAGTGTAACCAATTTTGAGGATTATATAGGACTAATAGCATAACAAAGTGGCAATTGATGCTTGATATTATGGATTGGAGTTTGCTTGAGTTATTGAAATGGGTTAATGAGAAAAGGAAAGGTTTTTCATCAAGTCGAACCTGAGAAAAGAACTTATAATTATAACTTATAGGTGCCCCAAAAACTTATAAGTTAATAAGGTTCTTACTGTGCAAGAACGGAGCCTTATTTCATCAACAATGAACCTCTATTGAAATTTTATTGAAAGAGGGTCCATGACTTAGAAGGAAATATTTTATTTATCTAGTTACATTATTACTTGTACCTTTTATTAAAGATAATTGTTCAACTAAAATTGAAGTGTCACAAATAATATTTTTGTCATACACATTACGATGATACCATCTATGATTAATTCGCTACATCGTATCAGTTACATTTCCTACTCACAAAGCACAGTAGTCACATTTCAAAGTTTATATGTCATAGTGCAAACACGCAAATGAATCACAGTTCATATATTATATGGTTCTGCCGACAGGTAGAAGAATCAAATTCATATGTTATAGAGTTCTGCCAATAGACAAAAATTAAATCAAAATCCATATGTTGAAGTTCATATGTTTTAGAGTTCTGCTAATAGATAGAAAAACTGAAGTTCATATGTTATAGAGTTTTAGGTAGAAAAAACCAAAGTTCATATATTACAGAGTTTTGTAAATAGGCAGAAAACCCAAAATTCATATGTCAAGGTTCATATGCTATAGAACTCCGTCAATAGACGGAGAAATCAAAGTTCATAACCTTGTCAGCAGGCAGAGAAATTAAAGTTCATACGTTACAGAACTATGCCAATAGACAGAGGAACCAAAGCTCATAACTCTACCAACAGGCAGAAAAATCAAAGTTCATATGTTACAAAACTCTACTAATAGATGAACAACCCAAAGTTCATAGCTCTATCAGCAAGCAGAGAAATCAAAGTTCATATATTACAGAACTTCGTCAATAGATGGAGAACCAAAGTTCATAGCTCCACTAATAGGTAGAGAAATCAAAGTTCATATACCACATTAGTCTACTAGTAAGAAGAGGACCTAAAGTTCATATGTTACATGACTATGCTAGAAGATGGGGAAGGCAAGGATTACATATCACAGAGACCTCCTAGTCGTAGGAAAAATCATAGTTCATGTTATAGAATTTCGCCTTTTGAGAGAATGTTTAAAGCACAAAGATCATGTAGGCCCATCATAAGTTTACAAAATTACATGTTGTAGTTTACATGTTTTAATTTGTGGTTTACAATTCAGTGCATGTATATATATATATATATATATATATATATATATATATATATATATATATATATATATATATATATATATATATATATATATATATATATATATATATATATATTATGATGTGTGTGTGTGTGTGTGTGTGTGATATCATATTATATATATATATATATGTATGTATATGTATGTATGAATGTATGTATATATATATACTATATATATATATATATATATATATATATATATATATAGTATGTGTGTGTGTGTGTATATATATATGTAATATATGTATATATCTATAGATATATATTATATATATAATATAATATATATATAGTATATGTATATATATACATGTATATATATGTATATATATGTATATGTTATGTATACGTATATGTGTATATATATATATATATATATATATATATAATATATATATATATATATATTATAGTATATATATATATTATATATATGTGTGTGTGTGTGTGTGTGTGTGTGTATACATACATGCATATATATATACACACACACACACACACACACACACACACACACATATATATAAAACTGTATAGAGATCTATTACTTCGTTTAGCTCATTACATGATACTGTCTTCAATGAATTTTGATAGTTATGTAATTCATAAACTTTGTATATAATAATATAAGCCTATCGTGGTATAACAACATGCTAGGCTTTAGCTTATTTCTCTAGGCTTGTGCGTTTGAATCTTAGGAACAACTGGAAACGCAATAAAGCTGGTCAACGATGGCAACGAGTAGTTGCTGGCTTACTCTTATGGCTTACTCTTGTGGCAGCTACTTGATCTAAAGGTTTACGGATCTTAGCTCATTTTTTCCCGTCTGATCTTGAAGATGTCTCTTTTGTATTAAAGAGAGGGGAGAAAAAGCTTGGGCTCTTATTTGACTTTTGGCTAGTTTGCTCGTCTGGAAGTATTAAATCAATTTTCCTGTTTTCTATGACAAGATCGAATTAAAGATCAAATTAAAGATCAAATTCTTTTTGTGTTTTCTAATTGAAAAATATTTCACAAAATTTCACATTCTTTTTGTGTTTTCTATTAATGAGTAGCATGGTAATGTTCCCAACTTCAAAATTTTTCACTGTGAAATATTCATCTAACTAGCATTTTAGATGGATGTTAGATGTTTAAGAGTTGGGGCAATATAATTACTATTTGAAAATGTCTAAATCATTTTTACGAACATCACATCATTTCTGCTTGTAAATTCACATTGACAGAGCTTTCCTCTCATTCTCTTTCTAATCTAAATGCATCTTGGTTTTTATTCAAACCTCCAGACAATTTCAGACCGAATTAGGTTGATTATAAATTTACTTATGAACTCCACCACCAGAATCCTGCATATTAGTTACTCCAATTCAAAGTCAACACAAAAATCGAAGGTAACAAAGTAGAAAATTCAGATGAAAATTGAGTAGGCTAAGGTATCAAGAAAATACCCAAAAACAGAAGCACGTGGAGTAAAATGTGCAGCACAAATCACTGGGGTAGTGTACTACAAACACACGCATGGGGAAGGCGTTGTGCATGAAAACAGGATGCCTAAGTTGATTATATAGTTTGAGCTACCACATAAAATTAATATCATAACAACTGTATTCTGAGAACAAATATTCCTTACACTTACCATCCACTGTAGCTTTTTGGTGGCCAATGTCTCTCATCAAATTATTCTTAAAAGCCAAAAAATATGCTGATATAGCACATTTTCGTGGAGATTTTGTATAATATTTAGAACTCTGCATTCTCAAAGGATAGTTAGTGGGAAATGGTGTAGATAGGATAGGTATATTGAGTTTTTGTTTTTAAAAGGTGTATGAATTGGCAATGATATACTTTGTAACATGTACAATTATTTCTTTCTAGTTAAGTAACAGTCACTACAATTAAAGAAAATTAACGATAAGATTTAACAGTAGATTTGATATTGAATTGGAATAGAACTTCTAGTATAAAACAACTTACCATTGAAGATTCAATGGAATAGAGACACTTTATTATCCTCTATATCTCATATTTAGGGCATGTTTTTTTCCTTGCCAAGTAAGATTATCAAAATGGAAGGATTTGAAAGAGTGTGAAGAAATGGAAAGGATTGGAAGAAATGAATTTTTTTGGAAGAAGTCGAACCATATGGAAGAAATGGAGAGACTTGAGATTTTTTCCCCCTTTAAGGAGGAACTGAATGAGAAAGAATGTGAGTGATTGAGAAGTAGTGGGAATGATTGGGAAGTAGTGGTGGGCAACGGCCGGGTATCTATTGGGTCAAGCAAGTTGGCCCGTTTTACATAGGGCTAATAAAGGGTCGGGTCATTAATGGATCTGGTCAATAGCGGGTTGGCCCATTAAGATATATTAAGGGGCTGGGCTGGGTCGACCTATTAACGGTCCGTTTAGTGACCCATTATTTTTTCCAATCTACTTGACACTCTAATCTACAAATTACAATTAATCAAACTTATTACCAACACTTTATATATAATAATTATTATACACATTTTTTTGTGCAAGTTTGTTCAATTTTTAAATAGGCAAAAAGCAGGTCGCCCATGGGTCAACCCGACCCGTTTATTTACACAAAAGACCTGGCCCGACCCAAATGGTTACGAGCCGGCCCTAGCCCAACCCGACTCGATCCCTTGCCCACCCCTACTGGGAAGTGATGAGGTTTTTTTTTTTTTTTTTTTTTGGAGGGGGGGACAAGTGGGGAGGAAGAGAATGATCGAGAAGGATTGGAAAAGATCGGAAAGAGTTGATAAAAGCTTGATTACCAATGAAAAGAACAAGCCCTTACTATCAAGTCTTGAAAATATTGAAACAAGTAATGCATTCATCTTGAAGAAATTACATTTATACGGACAAAAGTACTTCGAAAATACTCTGACTAATTGTCACGGGTGTGGTGATACCTTTATTTAATCGCGTCATATCAAGTTAGTGTGGACTTGGTTTTCATTTTTTTAGTGTATTTAGAATGATTATTTGTTGCCGTGATGCATACAATAGCAAAATTAGGAATTTTGTATAACGGTGTTCTGTTCGGAACTCCCTAATATTTCATAAACATAACTACCAAAGGGATGGTCTAGTGGGAGTTGACCTACATTTTAACAGGGAGGCGGGTTCAGATCCCACTAGAAGTATAGCGGAATTTCCTTTACTCTTATTCTAACTTTCTCCCCCATTTCTTACCCTAAGAGTGGTCCCATGAGACACTTTTGAAGCATCTGTTTTATCAGAATTGAGCTATTGTTAGCCAATAGCCCGGTAGAGCTCTCTCATTAAATATGTCTCAATTGATAAGACTCTAATTTTAAAACCTTACTTAAAGGAACAACTACTAAACTAATTGAATCAACATGTATTGGTTAAAAAAAAAGATAAAATATGGATATAATTAAGTTACCTTTTATATGTGTGTTGAATTCCTAAAATTTGTTATACTTTGTACGACTACCAAATACATGGGACATTGGTAATGTAAAGTTGAATGAGTCCCTAGGTGTATAGTTGAGATGGTTTTCCCACCAAATAAAATCCCTAAGGCTCCGTTTGAACCTTGAAAAATTTGATGGAAAGAAAAAATTTGAGAAAGTTACTTTTTTTCTTATATTTGGTTTAGAGAAAATCACAAAGGAAAAAAATATGGAGGAAATTTAGGTGAAAAAATTGTTAGAAACAAATAAAATTTTCCTTATAAAATTGCGAGGAAAGTTTGAGGAAAATTCTCAACCTCCTCCAACCTCACATTGTTTAGATTACATCAACATGATTTAAGTAGTTAATCAACATTCAAATTTTTTATCCAAATTCTTGCATTTTTTCCTCAATCCAAATAAGAGAAAAAAACTCATTTTCGCTTCACTTTTTTTCCTTCATATTTTTTTTCTTTCAACTTTTCTTTCAATTAAATTTTCTAAGGACCAAACGGAGCCTAAAAGATTTTTAAGGATACAAATTTTGACACAATTTTTTTTTTTTTTTTGGTGCACAGATTTGACAATATTATGTAAAAAGAAATCTGTTTTTTCAGGCGGGAGTATTTTAAATATAATATTTACTTATTTTTTGGTCTCGTTAATATTTTTGTTTCTGAGGTACATGTCTGATTAAAAGCTCAATGATTTCTCTAAAAACATTTAACCTATATTAAGTTGCCACCTACGACTACGAGTTCGGCAATGAAACAAAATACATAGCGTTTTTTTTTTTTTAAATTAAAAACAGAACAGTGAGCATAGTGATAACTTTTGCTAATTCAGGCTGCCGGTTTAATTTCCCTAAAAAAAAACTGAACTAATGATAACGAGGGTTGGGCTGGCCCAGGTGAGCTAAGTCGGTAGGAAATGCTACCCTGTGCACCTCCCACACGGCCCAAGAAAAATCCCTCCTTCAGATCAACCCTAACAACATCGTGATCAGCCCCACGTCTGGATCCGGCTCATCCAAGCTAGTCCACACATTTTCCCGGTGCACCCGCGTCACATAAAGATGGAGAAAATGTTGATTAACTCTGATCCTTTCAGAGTTTGATGACTTTGATCACATCTTAAAAACCCTGTTTAACGTGTCACCGCTACTGGTACACAATTAACATTAAAATTAATTTAAAAAAGCGGTGACGTAAATAAAGCGGAGGATGGCAGTTTTTATTATTTAGTTATCTATACGCCAATAAACATATCAAACGCTTTCTTCTGTTTTTGGATTTTCGGCAGAAATTTTAGGTCTTGATTCTCTCGAAGATAGTTTTATTTCGACGATTCCATCAAAATTTTCAATCAGTAAGGTGATTTTCGCCAGCAATTTTATCTGCGTTCTTGCATTTTGTTGCCGTAATTCCTGTTCTTCTCTTGACATTGATCAGTTTTCTGGGTTTTTCTTTTTCCGAAACCTGATTCTTGAATTTTTGATTGATCAAGCTTTTTGATTTTGTGGTATTTGCTTAATGGTTTAAATTATACTGATGAATTGGACGCAATTTTTTGAATTATTCTGAATGAGTGGTGATCATGTCATATTCGATTGAGAGAGGATCATGAAGATAATATAGTTTCATATTTTTGGGATAATAATTGGATAGCAGAGTAATGAATTCATTTATATAAACCGCAGTTAATTTGATGATTATTGTTGTTATTATTTCATTTGAATTAATACAGTGTTACAGTGTTTAATGTTCATTTGATTGAGACTTAATTGTGTTTCATAGCAGGGTTGAGTGAAAGTGGAATCTGAATAAGTTAATGGGCGATAACATAATGGAAAGTAGGGGACAGAAACGATCAGAAATTGGTGATGGGTTGCCCGCTGATAAGCGAGCTTGTAGTTCCTTGGAGTTCAGGCCTAGTTCTTCGAGTGCATCTCCTCAAAAACTTGTTAGTTCCTCTAACTCGGCCTTAGAGGCCCATGAAGGTGACATGGAGACTTCATCATCGTCGGCCTCGGTCTCGGCCTTGGCCTCGGGCCGATCTGAGGGTGATGGGGAGAGGGATTCTCCGTATGGGTCATGTGACTCTGATGATGTGAATGATGGTGATCATCGGTATAGCGGTCTTCGGGAGTTTCAACGCAGTCGATCATATGGTGATAACTCAAAGGTCACCGTACTTCTATCTAGTTTGAGTAATGAAGCTGAGACTTCTGGGCAGTTAACAGCTTTGACAGAGCTTTGTGAACTTTTATCATTTTGTACTGAAGATTCGATATCAAATACGTTAGCTGATCAATTAGCTCCTGTCCTTGTACAGTTGGCAAAGCATGAGAACAATCCAGATATAATGCTTTTGGCTATCAGGGCTTTGACTTATTTATGTGATGTTTTCCCACGCTCCTCGTCTTTTCTTGTAAAGCATGAAGCAGTTGCTACTTTGTGTCAGAGGTTGATGGTCATTGAGTATCTTGACGTAGCAGAGCAAGTATGTCTCTTTTGCGCTTGACTGAATTTATTGAAATTCTGAACTTAGGAAAAATGTTTTAGTTTTAGCATGATACATGGTTCAAAGCATGTGTTGATTATGTAAGTTACATGTGTCATGTAGTGCTTGCAAGCATTGGAAAAAATTTCACGTGATCAGCCGCATGCATGCCTGCAAGCAGGGGCAATAATGGCTGTTCTTGGTTATATAGATTTCTTTTCTACCACTGTCCAGGTAAACTATCATTTATTCAGGCAAGTAACTATGATTAGTCTATCTAGGGTGTAGGCCATTCTACTTAACGTAACGTGTACCCCGTAATGGTAACTGGTCCTTGCTTTTCTACTGGGGCTTTGTTTTTATTAGAGGACTGCACTATCAGTTGTTGGTAATATCTGTAAGAAGCTACCCTCTGAACACCATTCAATTTTCATGGAGGCAGTCCCAAGATTGTGCGATCTTCTGCAGTACGAAGATCAGCAGGTTTGTTATTTGATCACTCACTTTGCACTTTCTGTTGTTGAATATTTATCATATGTGTTTGTTAATTGAATGCTCTGTTCTTGTTTCTCTTACCTTTTTGTCCCCTGATCTTGTATTTTTCTTTGTTTCATGTGTAAATGTGTAGCTTGTGGAGCTTGTAGTGATGTGCTTGATAAGGATAGTAGAGCAAGTGAAAGACTCCCCTGAGATGTTGAGTCAGCTTTATGGATATGGTCTTATTCATCAAGCAATTCATCTTATAGACTTGCACAGCCGTGTCACTCTGAACCAATCTACCTACACTGTGAGCAACAATCTTAATGTTTGTAGTTAACTTTACCATGGAACGTTTGCAGTTTCCATTTTCCACTTTTTTCCCTGCCCTGTAAAAGAAAACTGTTTTCTTGTCTTAGTTTGGCGATGGATTCACATATCTTTTGCTATCTTGCAATACAGGGTCTTATTGGTCTAGTTGCCAAACTTGCTTCTGGATCAGCAGGTGCTGTTGGAACTCTTTTTGAGCTTGATATTGGCAGCATTTTGAAGGATGTTTTGTCAAATACCGATCTTTCCCATGGAATGCCTCCTCCTCGTGGAGTGGACAAAAATTGTAATCAGGTTTGTGGGCATTCTCCCTTCTCTACATTTATACTTTGTTTGGTGTTGATAGGTTTTTAACCACAATTGCCACTCTTAGCATTGAAATAATTTTCCATTATTTTGTTCCGGACACCAAGTAATTGCGTTTTATGATGACAAATAAACTCATCGGTGGCAGGGCAAAATAGGTTAGTGAGCAGATAGAAGTTTTTTTTTTTTTTTTTGGGGTGAAAAAGCTATTTGCTATTTATTTATTGGATGGGGGAGGGGGTAATGGTAGGAAAGACCTGTTATAATGCAAGTCTAACACACGACGAACATTCAGTCATTTAAAACTATTGAAGATGTTTGTGGAACAGCATACAATATATGTTACGTCCCTCTAACATGTCAAGGGTAAGTAGCTGGTGTAAGATTCTGGAGCATCATGGTCCCTGAATATTTACCCTCAAAGATGCTTTGCCTTTGATTTGCCATCCTATATAAGATGTTCACAACAGAAGCTGCATCATTGTTTATACTTAGGGCCTTCGTAACCTGGTGTACATAAATGTAGCCTTTTGTGAGGTGAAGTTGGATACCTGATCTGTCTGAGTGTCTGTTTATGGTTGGTCTAGATTTTGAGATTCTTTTTCAGGTGGTAAAAATCATGGTACTGCTAGAATTTATGCTTTCGTGTAATCGTGAAGTTTCAGTTCAGATTCCATAGACCCTCAGAATATTATATTATTCGAGTCTAGCAGACTGTATGTAAAGAGCTTAATTTAATTACCACAAGGTGGAGTGTTTAATCTGGAGATTAATTCAATTAGTCTGTAATGATAAATACTGTTTGCTTTGCTGATAATTTATGTCTTCTCTCTGCATCTAACTGCCCTTGATTTTCCCTCTCTCAATGTGTCAGAGAAAATATATTAATAGTTATTAATGCATCCTTCATGTGCTGCTTGCTCTGCTCCTTTAGTGAATTAAAGCACTAAGCTAAGGCACTAATATCTGAATGTAATGTATCCCCTGTGGAGGGTGTTAAACAATGAAGAATTTCTTGCATGATTTTTATCAATTGAGAGTGTTAGCTTGTAATTTGCAGAGACCTCGAGATAATCTTTATGTGATTTCCTTTGTTCGAAATTGGGTCCCTTCTCCTCAGGAAAAAAATAATTGCTTGGGCCTATGACAACAAAGCCTTAGTTATCTCTGAAGATAGTACTTTTATAGCATTACAGAAGAGGGGACCATTGCATAATGATTTGACTTGATGCTTGGTGTTTATGTCATTCACTTCCTGTCTGAAGGGTATATGTCTGACGTTTTGAGCAGCATCTCATGTATATAGGCTTTTGTGTATGCGACAATGTAAATTGCCAGTTCAATTCATTGTTCTATTAATAGTTGTCTTTTCTGTCAGGGGAGCAATTGCTAGATTGGCCTTTACCGTGTTATGACTAGGATGGGATGGTTTTAATTAAGGATCACTGTCTTAATCATTGTACCCCGCGCAAGCGGGACCCACACTGGGAGGTGGTGGTATTGTTGTTGTTGTCGTCTTAATCATTGTCTCTATACCTTTTTTTTGGGGGGGGGGGGGGGAATT
>JAKOGI010003699.1:0-44872 GCA_029747015.1 Carnegiea gigantea
TAGCACTTGATTGCAGAGACTGTTCGTAATAACAAATCAAACCTTAAGCCTTGTTTGCAGCGGTTGTTCCCAATTGGTTCAGTAGCGAAATTCAAAGTAATAAATGCGAAAATAAAGCACACACAATTTTTACGTGGAAAACAGCTCTAGCCCAACCGAGGTGTGAAAACCACGACTTACCTCGTGTAGGATTTAACCACTTCACTAACAGGCTGAACACGTAACAAAAGTAACACTCCTTGTTACAACTTGTAACCCACGTAACCATCTTCCCTAAGACGGGTTACACCACGTCCAATCACACTATATTGGACACGTCCAAAGTCCACTCAACTATGGACACACTCACTCACTTTTTGATCTGAGAACAGGAGTACAAAACACCTTACTGGGGGTGCTTCTGACTTAAGCAGATGTAAGGTACAATTAAGTCCTATTATGCCAATATATTGAAAGCTCAGTTAAGCACAAGCCTGTCACGGTTTTTCTCTTTGAAATGCAGCTTTTGGAAATCTCTTACTTCTTGTATAAAAACGAAAATGTGTAAATGTGAAGAAGATTTGTCATTATTAACACACAAACCCAACGTCTAATACTTTCAAAAGAGATATCATAATCTTTCTAATATAAGCAGCTTAAGGGAGTTCTTCCAAATAAGATTCCCAACGGCTAAGAAGATAATATTTTACTACAATAAGGGAGCTTGATTTTTTCAAGAATCAAAACATATACCCACTAAATATACTGTGCAGATTTTTGCCCAAAAAAAAGAATAAAGATTTCGGTTCCAAATTTGAAATCAAACACGGCCTAAAAATAAGGGATAAGAATTTTGAAAAGAGATCCTTAGCAAAAACGGTTTTGCAATCTTTTTCAAATTAAAAATAATCCTTTTTAGAACTTAATTAGTTAGCCTAGGATTTTATAAAAAGATCCTTTAGAGCTGGCCCCAACAAGGAAATTTACTGGTAAAACAACAGTTGGGCTGTTGCAGTTTCAGGAACACCTTAGGCACCATGTTTGCAGGGTTGTTTGGAAATTGGTGTTTCAAAGCAAATGTCAAAAACCGTTTTAAGAAGTGTTAAATTGAGACTTTCAAGATTGGCTTATTAATAAGAGTCTAAAAGATAAAAACTAAATCAAACCAAGACTTCTTGTTGTAAGAATCAGTCATCTTGTCAAGAATAAATATGCTGCTCCAAACACTTTGGTCACCTTGATTCCTCGGGTGATCTTGTATAGCTGAATGTAAGAACTTGTTCCTTAAGACTTAGCCAACTGTTTGGCGAGATTTGTTATTTGCTGATCTTGTATGACTGAAGCTTGAACCTGTTCCTAAGACTTGTTTCTCAACACTTTAGCAGCCGATTAATACGAATAGACACAACAGTGTAAGCCCTATTTGTAGAGCTTGTTTGGCAACAACTCTCTCTCTCTCAAAAAAACAAATATGTTACACTTGGATTTGTTATCATCAAAACTAAATATAATTATGCAACAAATTCCCCCTTTTTGATGATGACAAACCAAGTGACCACATTGACAAAAATTAAAAAAAACTTTAAAACTTTAAAGAATGCTGATAGGGATCCACACTAGGTGCTAGGTCATAGAGCAAGTCATATGGTCAGACATCTTCCCCCTTTTGGCATCATTAAAAAGCATAAACAACGGGCAATCACATGGTGTTGGCAACAACAAGAGATTTCATTAACAGCCCAGAGATATACAATAACCAAACCCAGGACAAAAACACAAAGGGAGCGGGAAGAAATCATGAGGTAAACATCCGACAGAAATTAGGGAGCAGTGGTTGATGGTGACAGGTGGAGAAGTGGATTTTGGGAGCAAGAGAAGAGAGAGGGCCTGGATTTCTGCATAGTGTTTGGCGAAGAGGGCCTTCTCTTCATCTAAGGCGAGCTTTGCAGCAAGAGCTCTTCCTTGCCGAGAATTATCTTGAAGAACATCCTCAAAGTTTATCCGCTGCGGTAACGTACCAGGAACAGGTGAGGTGGTTTGGTTGCCCTGTTTTGGAGGCAGAGCCCCTCGGCCAAAGCATAGCCACACCCCATAAGGGTGTCAGTCCCTATCTCATCAATGATTTGGGCAGCCACCTTCTTTTTGAGCTCTATCCCAAAATGCTCAAAGACCTTTGTTAGCAGAAAGCCATATCCAAGATCATGTGCCCGAGTAGTGTTTGCAATACGCGCAATATGGCGAATCATAAGGGCAAGAAGGTTAATGGGTTCCTCCCTGTCCAATAGATCCACCAGGCACTGATCTAGGGCATCAGCCTGATTGCGACCCTGACCCCTTGGAATTATGTTCTTAATAACGAACATGAAGAGCAATCGATGCAGGGGGGTCATGTCACCCTTCTTCACAGAGGTGGGTGTTTGTAGACCCTGGTTTTGACTTAACCGCTGTGAAAGCTCGAGCACCCTGGCTGTCCCTAAGACAGACTTATCCTCCCTCACATACACATCAAAACCATGTGAGGGGACACACAGTCGATCCCTCAAACACCACTAATTCCCAACCAAAATGGTACGGAATATCTTTCAAACCTAAGCCCACTGTTTTCAGGTCGACACTCTTCAAAAATCCAAAAGGTTTGAAGCTGATTGGGCGAGGAGGAGTGGAAGGTTTACCTTCTAGAATCGCCATTAAAAACGGCGAGAAGGCAACAAGGGCAGGACCTGTTCGTGATGCTGGTGCGGGTGCCCTGCTACCCTGAGATTTTGAACCAGAACTTCCAGAGCCGTTGAAGGAAGCCATTTGAGCAAGAATTGGAGAGAGATTAGGGTTTGAGTGAAAGGAAATTGCCGGGTATTCGCGAGAGAGAGAGAGAGAGGTAAAGATTTGGAGATTTAAAGAGAGATAGCATGCCAAATCTTTAAAGATTTACCCGTTACAACGGGTAGATCATTACTAGCCGCCCGCGCATGCCTCGAGAAGGAGGAAAATTTAAAGGTTAGACACAGCTTGTTTCACATACTAACAATCAAGGAGCGTACCTGTTCTTACTGCTTGTTCTTGAATACGAATCATCGGTAATAAGAGTAACATGCCCAATCATGTTGGCTTTTAACACGCATCCGCATTCTGCAATCTGAGGTGCTTTTCCTATCAACCAAGAATCCTCTTCCTTAAGGTATCCATTTAGAAATGCACTTTTCACGTCCATTTGATATAGCTTGATCTCCATATGGGCTGCAAAGGCTATTAGGATACGAATAGCCTCAATTTCAACAACTGGTGCAAAGGTTTCTTCGTAATCAATCCCTTCTTCCTGATTGTACCCTTGAACCACCAGTCGTGCCTTGTTCCTGGTGACTGTTCCTGACTCATCAACTTTGTTTCGGAACACCCACTTGGTTCCAATGATTGTTCTATCTGCAGGTCGAGGTACAAGGTGCCATACTTTGTTCCTTTCAAATTGATGAAGTTCTTCTTGCATTGCTGTGACCCAATCTGAATCTAGTTTGCACTCTAGTATTAATATCAGACAAAATTTGCTCAAGAGGGTGCGAACGTTGGTGCTTCCATGGCCGTGGAGTAAGTGGATCCACAGACACATGCTCTACTCTAACTGGAACACTTGGAGACTCAGGCTCACAATCAGTGCCCGAGCCTGTTCCTGAGGAATCTAACTGGTGTTGTCCCGAACAAGGTTCAACGGTGTTTCCCCCTGTTTGGTTCTCACCTTGCCTGTCGTTCTGAGAAATACCTTCAGGAGTTGTTTTCTCCATGGTGTTCTTACCTTGTCTATCTTGGAGCAACACTTCTTTTCGAACAAGCCCTAATTCAAATTCTTCCTCCTGTGCATCATTCTCACTCAACGAGTTAGATTCATCAAAAAGCACATGCACACTTTCCTCAACATATAAGGTTCTTTTGTTAAACACTTTGTAAGCCTTACTGTGAGAGGAGTAACCAAGAAATATTGCCTTATCACTCCTAGGATCAAACTTTCCTAAGGCATCCTTCCCATTATTATGCACAAAACACCTACAACCAAATGTTCTCAGGTGCGTAATGTTGGGTTTTCTACCCTTGAAAAGTTCATAAGGAGTTTTGTTCAAATAGGTCTGATCATGCATCTATTTATAATGTAACATGAGGTGTTCAATGCTTCTGCCCAGAAATTCCTAGGAAGACCACTAGCAATAAGCATTGTTCTAGTCATGTCTTCCAGGGTGCGATTTTTGCGCTCAACCACCCCATTTTGTTGGGGTGTTCTTGGAGCTGAGAAGTTATGATCAACACCATGTTCATTACACTAGTTAATAAAACTTACGTTTTCAAATTCAGTACCATGATCAGATCTCAAGCTAATTAAAGAGTGTCCTACTCTCTTTTCAACTTTTTTGAGAAAGGCAATAAAATTCTCAAAGGTTTCATCTTTGGATGCCAAAAACAAGGTCCAAGTAAATCGAGAGTAATCATCCACTACAACAAGCACATACCTCTTCCCACATCTACTTGCTATCCTCATAGGACCACACAGATCAATGTGTAATAATTCGAGAGGTCGGGTAGTGCTTACACACTTTTTCGATTTAAAAGAAGATCTGACTTGTTTGCCTTTTGCACAAGCTTCATATACCTTGTCATCATTAAATTTGATGGAAGGTAGTCCAACAACTAGGTCTTTAGAAACAAGTTTGTTCAGGAGAGATAGACTTGCATGACCTAGTCTCTTGTGCCAGAGCATTATATCATCATTCAAGGCACTCAAACAAGTCAGATTGTTTTGGGGAAGTGTGGAAATACATACTTTGTAAGCATTTTTATGTCGCTTCCCCCTTAATACGACATCTCCTGTGTTTGAGTTTACAACCAAGCAACGTGTTGATGAGAATACTACTAGGTTGTTTTTATCACACAGTTGGAACACACTAAGTAAATTATGCTTCAAACCATCAACTAAGTATACATTTTCAATCGAGTGGGAGTGGGACTCATCAATCTTACCTATACCGACAATTGTCCCAGACTTGCCGTTTCCAAATGCCACACTCCCACCATCCGAAGCTGTAAGTGAGAGAAAATTGAATTTTTCACCAGTCATATGCCTCGAACACCCACTATCAACATACCACAGCTGCCTGTTTTCAAGGTTGTTCTCTGGGCTGTTTGCCAGGTTATACCTTAGCCTGTTTGCTGGGTTGTTTACTGGGTTGTTCTCTCTCACTTCAGCCTGCAAAACAAATCAAGGGTTAGTTTTGGGAACCCAGATCCACTTGGGTCCCATTCCTTTAGATAGGTAAAGCTCATCTTTCCTAATCCAGATTTGTTTTACATAACCTTCATTTTGTTTAATAGCATACCTTCTTGAAGGACAAGTGTATCGATAGTGACCCGTTTTGCCGCAGTGAAAGCAAACAATGTTTTCAGGTAATCCAACATACTTTCTGTTTGCAGGGTAAACTGTTTGTTTGGGCTTAAATCCTAGTCCTCTTTTGTTTTGGCTGTGATGAGTGTTTAGCCACTCCAATGCTCTTGAGGACTTGTTCCAGCGCTTGGTTGTGACAAGCTCGGTTTCCAGTTTTTCTATATTAGCATGCAAGCTCTTATTCTCCTCAAGCAAAGACTCAACCATTCCTTCCACCTCAAGGAGTTTTTCCTCCACTCGAGAATAATCTCCCTCTTTTATAAAGAGGTTTTCCTTGAGCATGTTAATATTTTCATATAATCCCAGTTTTTCATTTTTAAGGGTCTCATTTTCAAGCTCTAGATCATGAACTTCCTTTGTCAAATTAGCATAGGTATCCATTAAATTGTACAGAAGTTCTTCTAGAGTTGCTTTATTGAGACCACGTACCTTGTTCTTGAGATCAGTTAGGCTGTTTGTTGACTCGTCATCCGAATCTGTATCACTTTGTGCCATGAGAGCTACAGCACCTTCTTCAGTTTCAGTTTCTTCATCCTCGGAAGAATCACCCCAAGTAGCAAGCATTGCTTTCGAGAATCGTTTTCCTGAACTGTTTACACCTTGTTTCCTGCCTTGTTTCCTAGGGTGTTCGTGCTCTCGCTCTTCTCGAAGTAGTGGATAGTTCTTCATAATATGATCAGATTTGCCACACTTGAAACACCCAAAGAACTGTTCTCGGGGGGTGTTTCTGCCTTTGCTGAAGTCCTTCCTTTTATTGTTCTCTTTTACTTTCTTGAAGAACTTCTTAAATTTCCGAGTCATCATTGCCATCTCTTCTTCTTCAAGATCTGAATCATCATCTTCCAAGGCTTTTAAAGCAAGCCCTCGGTCTTTCTTATCCTCCTCCTTCTGTTGAGAGTTTTTTCTCAGTTCATACGTTTGTAGATTTCCGATCAGCTCATCTAGGGTGATCTTGTTCATGTCTTTGGCCTCCTGAATGGCTGTCACCTTGGCTTCCCATGAACGAGGCAAAATCCTTAGGTTTTTCCTTACCAACTCTTCAGTGGTGAAGGATTTTCCTAGAGATTTTAATTCGTTTGTTATGTGAGTAAAGCGAGTATACATGTCCATCACATTCTGACGATCACCCATGTCAAACAACTCATATTGCCTCATGAGTAGCTCAATGCGTGATTGTTTAACTTGACTTGTTCCTGCATGAGCTACTTGCAAGGCATTCCATATTTCCTGAGCTGACTCACATTCTGAAATGCGAGTATATTCATCGGGTCCTAGGCCAAAGTATAATAGTTTCTTGGCCTTGGCATTCTTTTCCATCTTCTTGTAATCATCAGCATCAAACTCTACGGGTTCCTTGGGAACCTTCTTTCCATCTTCAAGCACTTTTGTGGGAGCAAGGGGTCCGTTCTTGATGAGCATCCATAACTCGTAATCCTCTGCTTGTATGTAGTTCTCCATCCTATTTTTTCACCAACTATAGTGTTGGCCATTGAAGTAAGGAGGTCGAGTAATGGATTGACCCTCAAGTATCCCTTGTGGTGCACTCATCTTCACGGATCTCTCAAGGTGTTAGCCTTTTGAAAGAGAACCTTCTCTGATACCACTTGTTGAATTCCAAGAGTACACAACCACAAGAGGGGGGTGAATTGTGGTGGCCGATTTTCGCCAAATAACTGACAAACAGCTGTAGCACTTGATTGCAGAGACTGTTCGTAAATCACAAACAACCTTAAGCCTTGTTTGCAGCGGTTGTTCCCAATTGGTTCAATAGCGAAATTCAAAGTAATAAATGCGGAAATAAAGCACACACAATTTTTACGTGGAAAACACCTCTAGCCCACCTGAGGTGTGAAAAACCACGACCTACCTCGTGCAGGATTTAACCACTTCACTAACGGGCTGAACACGTTACAAAAGTAACACTCCTTGTTACAACTTGTAACCTACGTAACCTTCTTCCCTAAGACAGGTTACACCACGTCCAATCACACTATATTGGATACGTCCAAAGTCCACTCGACTATGGACACACTCACTCACTTTTTGATCTGAGAACAGGAGTACAAAACACCTTACTGGGGGTGCTTCTGACTTAAGCAAATGTAAGGTACAATGAAGTCCTATTATGCCAATATATTGAAAGCTCAGTTAAGTACAAGCCTGTCACGGTTTTTCTCTTTGAAATGCAGCTTTTGGAAATCTCTTACTTCTTGTGTAAAAACCGGATGTGTAAATGGGAGAGAAGATTTCATTATTTAAACACACAAACCCAACGGCTAATACTTTCAAAAAGGATAGCAAAATGTTCTAATATTAGCAGCGTAGGGAGTTTCTTCAAATAAGATTCCCAAACGGCTAGAGAAGATAAGATTTTACTAAAATAAGGGAATTTGATTTTTTCAAGGAATAAAAACTAATTACCCACTAAATATAGCTGTGCAGATTTTTCCCAAAAAAAGTATAAAGATTTCGGTTCCAAATTTGAAATCAATCACGGCCTAAAAATAAGGGATAAGAATTTTGAAAAGAGATCTTTAGCAAAAACGGTTTTGCAATCTTTTTCAAATCAAAAATAATCCCTTTTAGAACTTAATTAGTTAGCCTAGGATTTCATAAAAAGATCCTTTAGAGCTGGCACCCAACCAAAGGAAATTTACTGGTAAAACAGTCAGTCGAGGCTGCTGCAATTTCAGGAACACCTTAGGCACCCTATTTGCAGGGTTGTTTGGAAATTTGTGTTCCAAAGCAAATGTCAAAAACCGTTTTAAGAAGTGTTAAATTGAGACTTTCAAGATTGGCATATTAACAAGAGTCTAAAAGATAAAAACTAACCCAAACCAAGACTTCTTGTTGTAAGAATCAGTCATCTTGTCAAGAATAAATATGCTGCTCCAAACACCTTGGTCACCTTGATTCCTCGGGTGATCTTGTATAGCTGAATATAAGAACTTGTTCCTTAAGACTTAGCCAACTGTTTGGCGAGATTTGTTGTTTGCTGATCTTGTATCACTGAAGCTTGGAACATGTTCCTAAGACTTGTTCTCAATATTTAGCATCCAGGTTAATACGAATATTATAAACAACAGTGTAGGCCCTGTTTGGAGAGCTTGTTTGGAACAACATTACTTAGACAAATATGTTACACTTGGATTTGTTATCATCAAAACTAAATATAATTATGCAACAGATAAGAACAATGTCATCTGCAAAAAGTATACACCATGGGACCTTATCTTGAATCCCTCTAGTAATCTCATCTAAAACTAAGGTGAAAAGGAACGGGCTTAGGGCTGAGCCTTGATGCAGACCCATACTAACGGCGAAGTCATTTGAGACCCCTCCCGGCATCCTAACACTCATCCGCCCTCCCTCATACATATCCTTAATCACACGAATATACAAGGGTGACACCCCTTTATTTTCTAAACGGCTCCATAACACTTCCCGCGGGACTCTATCATATGTTCTTTCCAAGTCAATGAACATCATCTGGAGATCCACCTTTCTATCCATGTACAAACCTATAAGCCTTCTGAGAAGGTAAATCGCCTCTGTGGTCGACCTGCCTGCCATAAAACCAAATTGATTCTCTGAAATTGCAATATCTCTTCGCAACCTTCTCTCAATCACCCTATTCCATAGCTTCATAGTGTGGTTGAGCAACTTGATACCCCTAAAATTACTACAATCTTGAATATCCCCTTTGTTTTTGTACAGGGGGATGACTGTACTAGCCCTCCATTCTCTGGGCATCTTAGCAGTCTGAAAAATGACGTTGAAAAGCTCCGATAGCCACCCTAAACCTGCTTCTTCCAAACACTTTCAAACTTCCACCGGAATCTGGTCCGGACCCTCTGCCTTCCCATTCGCCATCTTCTTCAAGGCCTCCTTAATCTCATCCTTTGTTATATGGCCACACACTCGTGGATCAATATGCCTATCACTACCTTCTCTGCCCCTACTATAGGCTACTCCCATCTCTTCCCTATTAAGGAGTTTAGCAAAGAACCTTTGCCATCTCTCCTTGATTTCAGCATTCTCATACAACACCTTACCATCTTCGTCCTTGATGCACCTCACCACACCTAAATCCCTAGTCTTTCTTGCCCTAGCCCTTGCCAGTCTAAAAACTTCCTTCTCCCCCTCCTTAGTCCCAAATCTATGATACAATCTATCAAAAGGTAGGCTCTTTGCTACCGCCACAGCTTTCTTGGCTACCTTCTTAGCCGCTTTATATCTAATACTCTTAGTCTCCCTTTCTTCATCAGAACCACTGTTCATGACCTCCGCGTAAGCCTCTTTTTTCTCCTTGACTTTCTCCTTTACCTCCTCGTTCCACCACCAGGCACCCTCCATCTTGTTGCCACCTCTCCTGGAACAACCCAGGATTTCCTTAACCGACCTTCGAATACAATCTGCCATAGCCTCCCACATTGAATCTGCATCTTCTGCCCTCCTCTACGTTCCTTCCTCAGTAACTCTCTCTGCTATTAACCCCGCGTTCTCCTTCGTGAGAGTCCATCACTTAACCTTGAGGTCTCCTACTCTCATCTTCTTCCGCTTTAAACACTTGAACTCTGCATCCAGAACCAGCAACCTATGTTGCGTTCCCAGGTACTTGCTAGGGATCACCTTATAGTCCTTATACGATCTCCGGCTATCCGTCATGTAACGGCCCGACCCTAATGATCATATTAATTATATTAAATCATCTTACTTACAAATTAATCAGGTTGGGCCCCGCATTTCAATCTAATATTTGTTTTCATTTTATCTCAAATCAGCGTTCCCTTCATATATATATATATATATATATATATATATATATATATATATATATATATATACACACACACACACACAGACATACATATATATATATATATTATATTATATTATATATAATATATATATATATATTTTTCCCATTGCAGGTTGAATCGGCAGAATGGCCTCGAAGTGAATTTTGATTACTCTTAAAACAAAATTAAAACAGTAAGCGAAAACCATGCACTCAAAACAGAACAATCCCAATCGAAAATTCATAACTCCTAAAAATACACATCCAAAATTCATCAGAATTTACAGAGAGTTTCCAGATATCCTCAGCAATGTACAGTCAAAATTTCATAATTTTTATCTAACCCAATATCCTACAATAATTCAAAATATCAACCGAATTTTAGCATGAAATTATAGAGCAGATTCGATCAAAATTCCATAACTAATAAAATACACATCTAAAATTCATGAAAATTTACCAGAAGTGGCCCAACATCCTGGGCAACCTACAGTAAAAGTTTCAGGATTTTTCGTGCAGCTCATAATTCACAGAAATTTTACATCTCAAGCAAGCAAAAAAAAAGTGGTCAACGCCGGTCAAACCGACTTTGACTGGTCAAAGTCGGTCAAGGCCCAAAAAAAAAATCTTTGATTTTTTTTCCTTTTTATGCATATAAATAAGAGGAGGGGGGGTCTCATTTACAGGCACACACGGGCAGGGGAGGGGGAAGAGAGGAGAGAGAAAGAAGGGAGAGAAGAGAAGAAGAGAAAGAAGAGAGAGAGAAGGAGGAGAGAGAAAGCAAGGAGAAAAGGGGGGAGGCGGACGAAAAAAAATTAAGGCTTTGGGTCTTGGAGCAACTTTAAGGTGAGTAACTATTGCTTCCTTGATTTACGTTTGATATTTTATGATTTAGTATATTGAGAATATTCATGTCAGGCGGTAGTCGTCAACTGTATAAATTCATGATTATTAATATATTGAAAATATTCATGTCAGGCGGTAGTCGTCAATCGTATAATTATGATATGCATGTATTCACACGGGTTTCAAAGTTATGAAACTGGGAAAAATTATCTGATGAGTCTATGCTAAAGTGCGGGTAATGTTGTGATTATTGTGAGCCATTGGGTTAAACGACATTGGTTCCATTTTATGGAAGAATATACATATTATTTGGAGATTTGCGATCAAGTTCATGAATTTTTGGTATACACCTTTAGAGTCATGAATGCTAAATGTGGATGTTGGGAATATTAATATGTGGGATAGGAATATTATGGTTGGCGAAATGTGATTATACGAGTTCACTATATAACGTTTTCGGGGAAAAGAGTTCATGTCTTGGCTAAGGTCGTTCCAGAACATTCCAGAGTTATGGCCATAGTCGCGACTGTCATGATTATATGATTTACAGCAAAGAACCAGGAATTACACCGAAGACGTTAACAAAATTTTGGATAAAAAAATAAAATGGCCGTAATTTAAATTATGCAATGACCAAAAAGAGAAACATTAATAACAATGACTCATAATGAAAACAATTTCACAAAGCAGGGACAAGTAAAGAATTTACACTACTTACAAGAATATGGCCGTTACCCCATTACACGTTTATCATGTTCACTAAACAAGTGGTTACAGTATAAAAGACAGGGATTTAAATTATCTATTAAAACAAGGTATTCAAGGTCAGAGATGGGAATAAAACAAAGTAGAGTCAAGTCAATGCCTTTTACATATAACTCAAGGACTTCAAATTATGGATCAAACTAAGAAATCCCAACAAATGTCATCACCTTGCACTAACCACAAGAGAATTACATATGTAAAGCAGGAAGGAGGCCACATCTGTCGGTTCAAGCTGCCAGCGCACATTCTTCATTACAAAGGAGAGAGAATCTCAAGAATCAGGTACGTACATTGCCTATGTTCTTCAAAAAAAAACTCACAGTGTTCACAGCAATGGATAATCAATACAAGATGCATTTAATGAATCAATTTCTCAATGTTTTTGTCACATAAACAAGTGGCCCCGCCAATTATCATCAGGGCTTATGGCCATCAATGATCAAGGCTTATGCCGACCAATATACCCGCGCGCGGCGTCAACTCAGGCTTCTCGATCGGCCTGGGGGGTGAACACCCAAAGTATGATCGTTTCAAGATGTACATCGACCAAGGGGTTCACTTTCAGATAATAATCAGCAAGTCAATTTCAATTCGTAATGCTCTCTCTCCTGGTTACAAAGCAAAATATTTTGAAATGCGGCCGGCTCAACGAATTTCATATAAACCTTATTTTACTGCATGGGATTGTACGTATTGGGTTTCGGCTCGCCATTCCAATGTTTTATGTTTTTTGTTTTAGGTGTGGGGAGAATTTAATAGTCATCCTCCTGTGACACCAGAAAGTAGTAAAACAATGGACATTACTAATCGCCAGTTAGGCAACGCTCATAGTGATGATAGGTTAGTAACCTGGGGACTGTGTGATGTTATTTTGTGAAACATGAAGATAATAATGATTAGCATGGGTACATCAAGTTATCACATGGGAGATAAATGGTATGAGTAGGCAAATATTTATTTTAGATGATTTCAGAGGTTTAGTAAATCAGAGAGCCTGGTTCCATTCCGAAACGGCGGTAATGCCTCCAATCAAAAGCTTCCGCTACAAATCAATAGTAAATAGGCGATTAAGCTACAGTAATCAGACATTAACAATCGGGGGCGTTACAGTTATGGTATCAGAGCCCAGGTTTAGCATCACTGTGAGCCATAGGGATGTCCATGCGGTAAGCTAGATCAAGACGATAAATATGTAATCAGGAATTTATACGTCTAAGCGCATCAAGGAAATATTTTGGGTCTATCGCAAAGTTACAAAAATGAGAATGTTGAGGACCTACCACAGGGGCATGGATGTTTTAGCAGAATCATTGAGTACAAGCAGCACTGTTGGGCACTTTAGCTTACGTGATACAAACTAATCTTGTATTGATGTGATGGGACAAGATGAGATGTCACACCGAAGGGGTATGGTTAAGGCACCTATGAAGTATATAATTCGTTAGGGGCTATCGATTACTAGGTGCCACTGAGTCATTATTCCTTAGACACAGGTTTGGCAGTGGCAAAGGCAGTTAATAATAAATGTGTGGGGGGATAGTTTTATTTGAAATTCAGGTCATTGACCTAGCTTATAGAAATATATCTACATCCATTTCGGCAATCCACATCAGGAACGTGTGGAAAAGAATTCTATAGTATGGTTAGGTCGATGATGACTTCCCCTATTCACCAAAATTTACAGGTACTTGGAGACTACCATGAATTTGGAAAGTACCATGAGTGGGTTTTCAGTGGTATCTTTCGGAAGACACGTGACAGCAAATAATGTTAGAGCACGCACATGTAGAATGAAATGATGAATTCGATCGTTTTCAATACAATTTTGTGGACATTGCCAGTGGTAAGGAATATCAAGATGCCTATGCTAATGTATATAAGTTAAATAGTGATGTTAGTAAATGATTATATGAAGAAACGGTTGCGGATACATGGTTAGTGAGGTATCCACAGACCTGAAACAAGAATTACATGGGGAGCAAAGTGGTACCAATTGGCGAATGAAATATTTACGACGGGTTAGTAATAGTGTGAGGAGTTAACTTCCAGTAGGCTCTGGAATTACGCAATTTTGAGGGTCAGGAACCTTATCATGGGAATCATGCTTCGTGTTCCCTACAAAAGTCTTAATGGACATTATAATCTCTACACTGGATTTTATATCTTCTTTGGAGATCCAGAAAGAAAGACATGAATTGTCTAATGCAGATCATTCAGTAGCAATTGGAAATATTTGATATCGTAAGAAAATTACAAGATATAATGAGGCAGGCAGATTCGATCATGTACAAAAGTATATTTGGGTTTACAATTGAAGTTAATCAGTGATCAAGGATTCAAGAAAGACGGTAGCAATAATTTCTCTTATTATGGGTTAGGTCATGCGCATTGAGGGGCTCAACAAAACTCATTAGACGAAGTAAAAGATCTCCATGGGGGAGATTATGCCGTATGGAGCACCGGGTAATCTAATAAGTAAGCTTTTGGGATTAACAAGGATCAGGAAAAGACGATCATTTACAAATGTGAAACCGTAAAAAAAAAGAGGGTTGAGGCTATACCAACCATATCTATGGGTTGTTGTTTTGTGGAAACATAACCACTGAACCTCCTTGCCAGAAGACAGTAAGATTTTGGGAAACAAGTAATCATTGGAGATAGGATTGAACGTTGGGGACAGTCGACATCTTACTAAATATGTTGGTAGGAAATTGATGAGATAAATTAAGCATACATATATCTGTTGGTTGCTGGGTTGTATAAACATATTGCAAGTAAAGGTTGAGATGTCAAGTTGCAAAGGAGCACTTTCATAACTAACACACCTTCAGGTACAATGGTAAAGGATTGAGGGGCACCCAAATCCATAGGAGATCTGGGTACCAATCAAAACCCTGGCACCCTTCCCTTGGTCCTTTCAAGTTCTCAGAACCTTAGCGACACGAATTCCAGTGTTGATCCAAATGAGAATCCACTGATCTTTACGCATTTGCTAATAGGCCCCCCTATCTGCCTAAATAGCATTCACGACACCCTTCTTAACCTTTTTGGCTACCAGCCTTATTATCCAATAACATATGTTAACCCCTTTCCATAAGGGTTTGCAAACTATGCGATCGTTGCGACAATACTTCATTACCCATCCCCTCCTCCATTGCATTTTCTCAAGATCGCTTACCTTTGCTCAGCTTATTTACCAAGGCTATTCATTCAATGATAACGTGATCTTTTCCTTCCCCTTCATATCCAATCATCACGTGGATAACTGCTCTTTTATTATTTTGATTTTGGATCCGCGCACAAGCTTTGGATACTATGCATTTCATTCTTATTGCCCTCCGTATCTAACTTGTTCATACTTATCGCTTATATCCACTCCACCTACATCGTGGCCATAATTTCATTATCCCGTATTTTCCAACTCTGCCATCGGTTCCTGTCAATAAAAATCTCACATCGGCCATGTTCTTAAATGCATTTAGCCAATGCTCCACCTCATTTTTAATCATCTTGATTTATGTACTGGTATTGTTTCCTTGCTATTCCACCCCCTCGACCCCGAGCATCTGCTCAACAGATCTTGATGGATATACGAAATCTTACTGATCTATTTGTCGTTTGCATTAATGCTGCTGTTCCGATCGGTTCTTATGTTTGCTCCATCCTTAACCTTTGCCTTTACTAACAACACCTGGCCCTTCCTTAATTTCATACTCCTAGAAAATAAGGTGTGTGTACCTATTTCCGGCATTCTTCGCTATGTCCGGACAACCTGTTGTTCACTATGAAACCCATTCTTGCTCAATTTTCAGCGGATATCAGCATTCTCAAACTTTTGTCTTTCCTCCTTCTCTTCTTCAGTCCCTCAATATATGCATAATCCATAATAACACGTCGCCACTAACCACTCACTAATCAGCTAAGCAGTATGCCTATTGGGACATAGAATGTCATTCCTTTGCCAAATATGAGAGTATCCTGACTATATCAACCCCAACACACCTAGATTAGGGATGAAAGGAAGAGCTTAGCAGACTTTGGAATTGTTAAACTACATACATCACCTTGTTACCTCCTAAGACGAAAATTTATGCCTCCCCAACACCTTCTTAAACACAAGCACCGGATAAGTTGGAGTAAGCTGGCTAAGCATGAAATACAATTACATTCATATATTTAAGTGAAGGAACACAAAAACGTCGAATTCGTTGGTCAAATATGATCCTCAGAGTTGTTTCATATGCATAACTCAATCAAATAGATAAGTATCAATTCGACGTTACATTTAAGCCATCCCGGCTTAACTATTCATACATTTTAAGTTTAACATGAATCAAGTCTCTATTTAAGCATAAATGATTCACCCATAAGTCGGCAATCCAGTTATCTCCACCTCAGCTTGGTTTACTGCGCCTAGTACATGCTCTATCCATTCACACCCAAATTCGCCTAGTGACGTAATCGAGCTAATGGTGGTTAAACGATCACCTTATTGGATACTCCAATCCTTTATTATCCTATTTCATATTCCGTATTTCATAAAGACCGCATCATGCGTTACATCAAACCAAGAAGGCACAATAATACTTATAGCTGCCGCTCATAGGACTCAGGAATCTTCTCTTATGAACATATCCTCATTGTGCACTTTATCTCCAAATGGCAAGCAGCCATTAATTTCAACTTCTTGCTTTATAGAACCATCCCAAGCTATTGTCAAAATCATTTAAACTATTATTTCATTAACTTGTATCAACTCTCTACTGACCCAGGGCTATGCTTGCCGAATATAATCAGCTTTTCAGTCTCTTTGATCTTCTAATTAAAAGAATATATTCTTTATCCCGTCTATATTCCGTACTAACTTCTTCAACGAAGCTACTAATCTAATCTCAACCTCAAATTCAGGATACCAACATGCCAATAAGACACATCTCAAACCCGCAAACCAACATGACACACACAAAACGGACAAACCTACGAACCTATCCAGGACAAATGTTCATTCGGGCACACGGGAACAAGCTTCCAAGGAACAAATCCACGATCATAGGAATGCAAATTCATGGTGTTGACTTCACTGTTTATTTCTTTCATGAGCAATGATTCACACCACCACCATGCCCGTTGCTCTCATCCATGAGTATGCTCTGCACATTGATTTGAGACTTTTCACAGGAGCTTCTGCAGGCCAAATCCAAGTCACAACTTTCTCTCATTTCTCATATATCATTTCGAATTCCACCCCAAGCGAGTCGTTAAATCCAATATAACTATTAAGCCTACCAAGCTGGATATTTTCTTGATTCTCAATGGATGCAAAACTCACAAACAAGCGTACATGTAGTTACTTTCTTCCCTAACTACAAGTTCCACGAAAGTCCGTGAATATTCTTTCCCCTTAAAAGACTTAGCCAAGATGCACCACATGACTGCATAATCAATCTCACTCAATCTTCGTTATTGCTCCTTACACACTTCCTCAAAAGACTTCCAAGAATCAGCAAACTCAAAATGTTCCACTGAACTTCATGAGATCTTATAGGAACTTCAAAAATCATATGAACAATCTAGAGAGAAAAAGTTTCAAAGGTATCTTCTAAGTATACATTGCACAAAATAATACCGGGTTTACACCTAAGCAGGTCCGTTCATGAACGTATGCAGAATATTCTCATATCCTACAACTCAGGAATTATGTTCCAAATCAATATCATATTACTATGATGAAGTCAATGCCCGTACTTCGTTGTAGTATGGCAAGGAAAATCTGCAAGTTTCGAGGACGAAACTTATTTTAAGGGGGGAAGGCTGTAACGGCCCGATCCTAATGATCATATTAATTATATTAAATCATCTTACTTACAAATTAATCAGGTTGGGCCCCGCATTTCAATCTTCTCAAATCAGTTATTTTAAGGGGGGAATTATATTTTTTACCATTGCAGGTTGAATCGGCAGAATGGCCTCGAAGTGAATTTTGATTACTCTTAAAACAAAATTAAAACAGTAACCGAAAACCATGCACTCAAAACAAAACAATCCCAATCGAAAATTCATAACTCCTAAAAATACACATCCAAAATTCATCAGAATTTACAGAGAGTTTTCAGACATCCTCAGTAATGTACAATTAAAATTTCATAATTTTTACCTAATCCAATATCCCACAATAATTCAAAACATCAACCGAATTTTAGCATGAAATTACAAGGCAGATTCGATCAAAATTCCACAACTAATAAAATACACATCTAAAATTCATGAAAATTTACCAGAAGTGGCCCATACCCTGGGTAACCTACAGTAAAAGTTTCAGGATTTTTCGTGCAGCCCATAATTCACAGAAATTTTACATCTCAAGCAAGCAAGCCAAAAAAAAAAAAGGTCAACGCCGGTCAAAGTCGGTCAAGGCCCCCACCAAAAAAAAATCATTGATTTTTTTTCCTTTTTATGCATATAAAAGAGGGGGGTTTTCATTCATGGGCAGGGGAGGGGGAAGAGAGGAGAGAGAAAGAAGAGAGAGAAGAGAGGAGAGAGAAAGAAGAGAGAGAGGAGGAGGAGAGAGAGAGAAAGGAGAAAAAAGGGGGAGGCGGACGAAAAAGAAATTAAGGCTTTGGGTGTAAGAGCAACTTTAAGGTGAGTAACTATTGCTTTCTTGATTTACGTTTGATATTTTATGATTTAGTATATTGAGAATATTCATATTATGCGGTAGTCGTCAACCGTATAAATTCATGATTATTAATACATTGAAACTATTCATGTCAGGCGGTAGTCGGCAATCGTATAATTATGATATGCATGTATTCACACGGGTTTCAAAGTTATGAAACTGGGAAAAATTATCTGATGAGTCTATGCTAAAGTGCGGGTAATGTTGTGATTATTGTGAGCCATTGGGTTAAACGACATTGTGACTATTTTATGGAAGAATATACATACTATTTGGAGATTTGCGATCAAGTTCATGAATTTTGGGTATACACCTTTAGAATCATGAATGCTAAATGTGGATGTTGGGAATATTAATATGTGGGATAGGAATATTATGGTTGGCGAGATGTGATTATACGAGTTCACTATGTAACGTTTTCGGGGAAAAGAGTTCATGTCTTGACTAAGGTCGTTCTAGAACATTCCAGAATTATGGCCATAGTCGCGACTGTCATGATTATATGATTTACAGTAAGGAATCAGGAATTAAACCGAAGGCGTTAACAAAACAATTCGGATAAAAATAAAATGACCGTAATTTAAATTATGCAATGACCAAAAAGAGAAATATTAATAACGATGACCCAAAATGAAAATAATTTCACAAAGCAGGGACAAGTAACGAATTTACACTACTTACAAGAATATGGCCGTTACCCCATTACATATTTATCACGTTCATTAAACAAGTGGTTGCAGTATAAAAGACAGGGATTTAAATTATCTATTAAAACAAGGTATTTAAGGTCAGAGATGAGAATAAAACAAAGTAGAGTCAAATCAATGCCTTTTACATATAACTCAAGGACTTCAAATTATGGATCAAACTAAGAAATCCCAACAAATGTCATCACCTTGCACTAACCACAAGAGAATTACATATGTAAAGGAGGAAGGATGCCACATCTGTCGGTTCAAGCTGCCAGCGCACATTCTTCATTACAAAGGAGAGAGAATCTCAAAGATCAGGTACGTACATTGCCTATGTTCTTCAAAAAAAAACTCACAGTGTTCACAGCAATGGACAATCAATACAAGATGCATTTAATGAATCAATTTCTCAATGTTTTTATCACATAAACAAGTGGCCCCGCCAATTATCATCAGGGCTTATGCCCATCAATTATCAAGGCTTATGCTGACCAATATACCCGCGCACGGCGTCAACTCAGGCTTCTCGATCGGCCTGGGGGGTGAGCACCCAAAGTATGATCGTTTCAAGATGTATATCGACCAAGGGGTTCACTTTCAGATAATAATCAGCAAGTCAATTTCAATTCGTAATGCTCTCTCTCCTGTTTGCAAAGCAAAATGTTTTGAAATGCGACCGGCCCAACGAATTTCACATAAACTTTATTTTACTGCATGGGATTGTACGTATTGGGTTTCAGCTCACCATTCCAATGTTTTATGTTTTTTGTTTTAGGCGTGGGGAGAATCAAATAGTCATCCTCCTGTGATACCAGAAAGCAGTAAAACAATGGACATTACTAATCGCTAGCTAGGCAACGCTCACAGTGATGATAGGTTAGTAACTTGGGGACTGTGTGATGTTACTTTGTGAAACATGAAGATAATAATGATTAGCATAGGTACATCAAGTTATCATGTGGGAGATAAACGGTATGAGTAGGCAAATATTTATTTTAGATGATTTCAGAGGTTTAGTAAATCAGAGAGCCTTGTTCCATTCCGGAACGGCGGTAATGCCTCCAATCAAAAGCTTCCGCTACAAATCAACAATAAATAGGCGATTAAGCTACAGTAATCAGACATTAACAATCGGGGGCGTTACACGTCATCATTAGGAAGTAATCGATTTGGGTCCTGTAGGAGCCGCTCTTGAAGGTCACTAAGTGATCCTCCCTCTTCTTGAAAAAGGAGTTGACAACCAACAAATCAAAGGCCACCGCAAAATCCAGCACGGAAACCCCTCCCGAGTTTCTCTCTCCGAAACCAAAACCCCATGAACCGCATCGTACCCAACTGAGTCCGCGCCGATATGGCCGTTGAAGTCGCCTCCTATAAAGAGTTTCTCGCTCAGAGGTACATCTTGGATGACCAAATCCAAATCCTCCCAAAAAAGCTTCTTAATGTCCTCCGGCAATCCTACATGAGGCGCATAAACACTAATCACATTCACAAAAACTGAACCCACCAAAACCTTAATGGCCATAATCCGGTGGCTCTTACGCCGCACTTCAACCACAAAGTTCGCCTGCTCCTTCTCAACCAAGATGCCAACTCCATTTTTCGCCTTGATTGACTCCGAGTATCAAAGTTTGTACCCATCAATCTCTCTAGCTTTAGCTCCCACCCACTTTGTCTCTTGAACACACGCTATGCTAATCTTACGCCTACGCAAAGACTTAACTAATTCTATCGACTTACCCATAAGCGATCCAATATTCCAAGACGCTAGGCGCACCTTCCGCAGCCCTACACTCTTCCTAACCCCATTAACTCCCGGAGGACCGGCTGAAGCTGCTACATAGATAAATAGATAAAGTACTAAATAGATAAATAGATAAATAGATAAATAAATAATTAATGGAACATTAGACACAACTGATAATGCCAATACAAAGGAAACTAATGAGGTCAACTACAACCGCAGCACTAATAACACCAATAACAATAGTAATCATACTAATAATAATACTAATAACGTTAATAGTAATAAAGGAGTAGCACTAATAGTCCTACTATTGATACTACCGACAAGGACGACAATAATAGTAGACACAGTAATGAATTAAACTAAAGCCAAATAGGTTCTTTAGTTTTAAAGAAACTAGCAATACGAATTGTAAAAAAACAGCTACTAAAAGTTACCCAGAGACTACCCATAAATAGTTAAAAACTATAATCAAATTAAAGAACCTTAAGTAGGGATGAACTAACCCAAACTAAAGCCACACTATTAAACCAAAAAAAGGCCAGTACAAATTGAAATTACCAACAATCACGATTGGATTTAAACTAAAAAATACAAAGAAATTACACAAGCAGCAAAAAATGAAAACAAAACCTGACACAAAACCTAGCCAATTGCAGATCAAAAGCAGCGGGATCAGCAGCACAAGTTTGGGACTATGAACAATCAGAAGCAACGCACAAATGGGGCACAGGTTGAAATAACGGAGCAAGCAAAAGAACTACTAAATTCGAATTCTGAGAAACTGAATGGCAATAAATTAACAACAATTACAGCAATATGAAGAATCTGAAAAACCAGAAGGCAACACCTAAACGATATGTCAAGAACCCTAACCTAGTGGACGCAGGCAAATAGGCCGGAATAATCAAAAGTACAGGGTGGGGAATCGCACCAGAATGAAGGAAAATGGCGTAGGCAAATGAAGAACTGATGAAGAAAGAACTGATGAAGAAACTTACAATTTGGAGTTCAAGGCCGATACGCAATCGGACAATCATATGAGAAGAGGAAGAAACACTTCTCTGAAACGGTGGCTCTTCCGTTGGACACCTAGTACAACCAAATAAACCCACCAACGAGAACCGCTGGAGAGCAGGGCCCCAAATTTCTTCGTGGTCTCCCAAGCCCAGCGGATAGTGCCCAGTAATTGAGAAAATACCCCCGAAAATACAGCCACCAACGGGTACCGCTCGAGAACAGGGCTGGACTGGAAGTGAGAACGGATAGTGCCCAGTAATTGAGGACAGGGTTCAATGGAACGCCGGCGAGTTACCTGTTGCTGCCGGAGTTACCTGTCGCTTGGCTGGACTACGGCGGGCTCGACAGAGTTGACCGTTGTCTGCCTGAGTTGGGGTAGAGGGAGGTCACTCAATGACCGTTCTGCGCGGACTGGATGTGAGAGATGGTGCAGAGGCAGAGAGAGAGAAAGAAAACATAATAATAATAATAATAATAATAATAATAATAATAATAATAATAATAATAATAATAATAATAATAATAATAATAATAACAACAACAACAACGACAACAACAACAATAATAATTTGGTTGCTAGTACCGTCTGCAACGTTGTTTTTGGTTTTGTAATATTAAATAATTTTTCAGTTTTCTAATAGCACTGAACTGAATTAGCATAGTTGGCGTTTCAACCCAGGTGAATGTAAACAACACTATACGCCATATATATATATATATATATATATATATATATATATATATATATACACGTATATACAAATACATATATATATACTAGTATATATATATTAATATATATATATATATATCTGTGTCTGAGTCCATTTCACATTCATACTTTAGTTAGCTAATCCTAACATTTGCCTTCACTAACCCGGGTTAACACCACACAACATATAGGATAACATCACTATACGACCATATATATATATATATATATATATATATATATATATATATATATATTATATATAATATATATATATATATATATATATATATATATATATCTCTGTGAGTCCATTTGACGTTCATGATTTGGTTAGCTAACCCTAACATTTGGCTTATTTATATCAAGAAAAGAAAAGTAGAGATAAGATTTCAAATATTTTACTTAAAATAAAAAATATATAAGACCTGAATTTTCTATTAAGTACAACGAAAAAGAAATAATAGTTTTTAGTGTAAAAATACTTACCGGAATACAGAATTAAAAATAAGAAGAGTAATTGTATACCTCAAATTTAAAGTTTTAATTTAATTTTTTTATAAGATCACTAATTGAATATGTAATATTAGTTATATTATAAAATATAATTAATTCTAAGTTATTGAAAATAATTTTCTGAAGTTGCTATTAAAGACATCATTACCGTTAATTCTTTTTTAATAAAAAATAGTGTTAATTATTGACAAACTACCTTTGTAAATATAGATTTTAATTAAAAAAATTTATATTAATATTTTAAAAACTTTCATTGTATTAAAATTTGGTTAATTTTAAAATTACTTTTAACTGACTTCTAAATTCTTAATATTTTTTAGAAAATATCTCCTTAATTGATTGCAAGAAGAGGGAGATGAGAGAGATATTGTAGAGTGATAGCCACGGTAAAAGAGAGGATGAGCAGTAACGAGTGAAGGGCAACAAAGTAAATCATCAGGAGACAATCCACATGGAGCTACGCAGCTTGTCTGTCAAAGGACCCACTCACTGTAAGGAGAGCACCTTTCAGTAATATTAAAATTAAAACAACACTTATTGATAATTTTCCCGACAGCAGTTCGTTTCCGTCTCTAGAATTCTTCTCCAAAGTGGACCTTGCAATTGATTTGACCCCTGCATAGCAGCCAAATTCTTATGGGCAAGAAAATGAGGGAAAGCCCAAAAAAACAGGAGGAGTATATGTATCTATATAATTACATATAAAATTAAGTAAATATGTATATTTATGTCAAGTGTCATATTATTAATGACTAGAATTTATTATATTATATATTATTCTAATTTTTTTCACTCAGAATTCATTTCCAAACTATTAGCTAGACTTTTCATATTCTCCCTCATAAAGTACTTACATATGCTATTAATTATTATAATAATTAATAGATTAGCAAGATTGTTAATAGATATACATCATCATCAAATCTTTACATAATAAGTGTAAAAATGAGTGGGCGCTGAAAATTCAAGAAATAACAATCCAAACATTTTGGTTGAATCCAGCCAAAATACTCCAAGCATTTACAATTTCATTTATTTTAAATTGTAAATTGTACGTTTCAAAAAATCACTTAGTAGATATACTACCATTTATCTCTATTTTTATCTCTATCATTATCTTTATATCAATTATTAAAATTCTAAATTTAACTGTTTATCAATTAATCTTTTTTTCCTAGAAATTCATCTTTATTTTTATTTTTATATCAATTAAATTAAATTTCAAATTTGACAGTTTGCCAATATTTTCCAGAAATTTTTCTGTATTAGTTACTTCATTCCCTTTGCTGATTGAGTTACTCCCGCACTACCCTGTAAAAAGTAATTCCTTCCCCTGCTACATTCAAATACTAATTATCTCTATTACCTATTCAAGGTGGTTCTTTAATTATTCGTCCTTTCCACTTTGTCTCAGTTGCTATCTACAACATTAATTAAAGCTTTTTTCTCATTTTAACATTGTATTCTTTTTTAGTTGTTATAGATTTGCAGAATTTGCTAAAGTAGAAAACGTTGGTGCAAGATGTTCAAATGCTAAGTCACCATGACCCATTCAAGATAGTTTCTTTATTGTCCTTATCCCAATTCTACTTGCATCCTTAACCAAACTTTGTTTTCACTTTAGCATTGTATTATTCTAATAGATATTCTAAATTACAAATATAAATATAGATACAGATTAAGGTAGAATTTATTTCTTTGAAGTACTTTGTTCCTATTTTGTTTCCAATTAGTTTGCACGAGTTCTATTAGTTCAACCCCTTTCTTATTTTCACAAGGTCAATTTTTTGGGTTATGACATCAAGTATTGGGGATATGTCATGTATCCTCTCCAGTGGTATCCTGTATGTTGTATTTTTTATCCATAATTTCTACTAAAAAGTGAGAATATTTAGGTGTAACCCTTGCTGTTGATCTCAATAACATAAATATTTTTTATGGTTTTGTGAAATTTTTTGTCCCTATGATATTTTTCTATTTAACAGAGAGTATTATTAAAGTTATTTGGGTCATATTTGATGAAAACGTTAATGAATATATGTTCGCTACGAAATCATATTTCCATTAACTAATAACATATATTACTATATGTAGGCACTTGATTTGATGAAAATTTAATTTATTGCTACAAGTGAGGGATGTATGTGGATGGTTACAAGCCAGTAGCTACTTAGAGTTTGAGAAATTAAGTTGATGTTTTCTTTAAGAATTGAAAGGACATATGTCATTCTATCAACCAAATAAATAAATAAATAAATAAATGAAAGATGGCACCAAACAGTCTAATATAGTAGAACATGGGAAGTTTTTAGGTCTTGGTTTGTACCTTGTATAGCAAGGCTATGTAATTAATAAATTGTTATATCTCACTTGCGCTTTGTGGTGATACAAGGGGATTTAACTAAAGCCTCATGACCTTGGTGGTAAGCCATTATATGAGATTATGGTATAATTATTAGTTTTGAAATTAAATTTGTGTTCTCAATAGAGAAAGTCTGCGTGCATAACAGAAAATTTTTGTATGCTGATACATAAGTGTGTATCATATGCAACTACAATGATGCACTTGATCATGTTGTGGGTTTGAGAAAATTTTTACCTAGAATATCTTAGCTCCCCATTGAATTATTTCTTTGATGTTGAAATATTTTTGCATCAATATAAAATATAGTTTTTATTAAAATAATACTCAGAATTGTGTTTTCTCCTAACAATATTTTTCATAATTCAAAGATCTCATGCAATAGCATGGGCACAAACTAGTTTAGACAGTTTAGAAAAGAAAGTACATGTAAAAGTTATATCTTTATCAATGTGAAAACGACATATAAATTAAACTTAAACAATCCATAAATTTTGAAATCAATTAATTAAATGAATTCGAATAGTACTTTTTCTTTTAAATAATAGGTTTAAATATTAAAGAGATATATATGGTTAATTCGAGATAAACACCTCATAATATACATATTGGTATATTGTTGTAGCTAACAATTAGTAAGATCACCCATTTTTTATGTAGTTGGGAATATGCTTCTCCATTTTAAAAGTTGCATTTTAATTTCTAGCAATTTAACTCTGATAGTGAATCTGAAAAAATGAGTTTAACTCAACCCTTACTTTGCAAGGAGATTAACTCTAGCATATACATACATACATACATACATACATACATACATATATATACATACACACACACACACACATGTATATGTATATGTATATGTATGTCTATATATATATATATATATATATATATATATATCTATAATATATATAATATATATATATATATCTATATATATATATATATATAAAATATTAAGTAACTCCTTATATTTTTGTCAAGCATCATAATTCTATTGGTGAGAATATTAACTCATTTTGTCTTTTAGCATGCATACAACTCTTTTTTTTGGGCACTTCTTTTTGCCATTAATAGACCTTTACTACCACATGGAAAAATGGCACGTATATAAATCTAAACCAAAAAAAAATCAATAGATACAAAAACTATTAAGCTAGTCAAATTAATCTTAATAATGAAAACAATATTGTTGATTAAGAACACTGACATGTCACATGACCCATCCTTGCATCCAAGCGGAATAGTTCTCTGTATCCATATAATCTATATAACTATACTTAAAATTGAGAGATCATATCTTGATTAGACACTTGATAATTACTCATTGGATGTGAACATTATTTTCTTTTCTCTTTTCTAAATTATAAATTTTTGATATTAATTGAGATGAATAATAAGAGTAATTAGATCAAATTAATGTAGGCATTTAACTCACAGACTTCACTTTGTATTGGGAAAGTTACTAAGTTTTCAGTTTTATGTTTCATCTTTTCTTCTTTTTCTTTAAAATTAAGTGTTAGTATCTTCTTAAAACCTATGTAGATTTTATATTTGTAATTTTAATGTGATAAGTATACGAGTAAAATTACAGATCAATAATATTATAAATAGCATTTTCAAAAATTATGATTGAAAGTAAAATTATTTTATTATAGTTTCATTAATATATATTTTACAAATATTTTAGTTTATCAACTTAATAAAAGAATTAGATTTTAGTTGTAGTCTTAATATTAACTAAGAATATATAAAATGGCTACCAACACTCCATTTTTCCTTAACGCTTTGATACTTTTTATATTTTCATAGGGAAGTATATTTAATTAATCATATTTTAATTTTCTTTAATTCAAACTTCTGTAACTAATGGATATTTGTAATTGGGCTTCTTCATTTGACTCATTAAGTATGGATTGATTTTATTATGTTTAATTGTAATAATTGTTTCCCTTTTAAGAGGAAAGGTGATATAGCATAGGGCAGTGATGGAATCTAGAAGTTGTATTTTACAATCTGTGGACAAAAATAAATTAATAGCTATATTAACTTTGTATACTTCAATTGGTGACTTAAAATTATGTTGGGCTCTTAGACTATTATTTATCAAAATAGTTAATATATTTTGGTGAATGACAACAAGGGTTTCGTTTGATAATATATTTATTACGTACATATTGACTTATTAGATAGAAATCTATTAAAGTAAAAAATTGTACCAATCCATGATAAGTATGGGTTACACACACACACACACACACACACACACACACACATGTGTGTGTGTGTGTGTGTGTGTGTGAAAAATAAAAATAGAATAATATGGGGATTAAAGTTATCATAGCAAAGAGTGTCTTTTCAACTACTTTTATGAAGAGAAAAAGGAAATAAACTGCTAATATTTTAGTAGTATTATTTGTAAACATTTAAATTATGAGATTAACAAATATAGATCTATGCGATGCACGGACTATTTTTAAATTAAATTTTAATTTAAAAACTATAGAGTATTCATTTTATAAAATCATTTGTCTCATAAATATTTTATAAATATTAAAATAAAATATTGTCTGATTTACTTGATCATATAATTAGCAAAATTGGCTTTTTAAATCAATGAAAACTTTAATTGGTGAATCAAATCTTTCTGTTCTGCGTCTAAAAGTCTGAAATCTCACTAAGTTCAGTTTTAAGGTGGATACCTAGGAAATCTAACCCATTAAAAGTTTTGATTCATGTAATAATCAGCACATAACATGAGACAGTTAGGATCATTATTACTTATATATAAAATAATTTCGCTTAGTTATAAGCAAAAAATACCCTTTCCTTTACATTAGATGACACCACCTTCGAAAATAATTAGTTATTCAAATCTCTTTCAAAACAAAGGCATTTTCTCTTTTTAACTCCTATGTTTATGCATTATACATCAACCTTTATAGATTACAAATTTTACAACATAACATATCTGATATCTGATACTCCCTATGATAACCCATAAAAAAATATGAATCCAAAAACATAACGTACATTAAAGACCCTCGCCTAGCTATAAACATAGAAATTTATACATAAATTCTTGTATAAGGTTTGAGGTTCGAGCTCCACTCCACTATACTGAACAACCTATTTGTTTCTTCTAATGAGTTGCTTTGCTTAGCCCTCTTTGTTAATCAGCTTCCCCTTTGTAATATATTCAAAGAATGGTAGTGTTGCAAGACCTTCAAATCTGATGCAAAAACACCAGTAAATTTTATGGTTGTTCATTTCTCATGTTGCACAATTACATTATATTCCCCAAACTAAGTTCCAAAGGCAGATAAAAATCATCAAGTACAACAATAAACAATTAATCAAAATAATCATCCCAATCGTACAATGATATTTTGAATTAAGTCAAATAAATTACCAACGCATTACTGCACCCTCTTGGAAGTTACAATCCATGTGATAACATTCATCCTCATTAGAGAAAATCGTTTTAATTTTGCAAAGAGTCAAACACTGAGAAATAATAACAATATCAATTACAAACCACTTATTCAGGAGAAAAGTTTGATATCAAAATATAAACTCAAAATAAAAACAAAAAGCATGAACCAAAATCACAAACCACTTATTGCGAAATGAAATCTGAACAAATAAAAAAACTACATCCAAATTAAAAAATGAAATTACCCCCCTCTCCATTCTCTGTCAAATCCATTCTCCCAAAATCCTGAGTTGGAGCACTTTGAAAGTGACTATTGTCTTTAATTACTGTCTAATAAAGACCTCAAGTTAGCATCAAAGTACATAAAGAACATATGGTAGAAAAAAGAGGTATAATAGGACCTAAAGAAGGATTCATATTCTATAAGGACATATAAAAGAAAACAATAACAAAATAGGAGTTATAATATGTAGCAAATATATCATACTGAAGTGTATGAAATAATTGAGAAAAAAATTAATCCACCTAAAAAAATGCACACATCTTACTACTTGCCCTCGTGACTTTCCTGCACAATATCTAATGAGTACAATAAAGGTACTTGGAACTAATTCTTCACCACTAATTTTCAGTAATAGATTTAATAATTAACAAACTTAAAGTTCTTCATCAATGGTGGAATTTAGACTCCCTAAATTACTTTGGTTAAACAACCACTTCAAATATTTTGTTAAAATTACACTCTTATTGGTGTAGATATATCCTATTCCACTACTATTCTTTATTTAAGAGTTAAATTTAGACAATATTGCTATACCTCAACCTTCATATTTTTGTCTCACTGAAAATACAAACTGTTTACTAAACATATTTCAAGAAATTTTTGTGCAATGCGGAGGGGGGGTGGGAGGAGATCATGATTAACTTTGTTCATAACACATTTGTATTTATGTTGTGTATGAAATGAATTTTTTAAAAATACGGCGATATCAAATGTAATGTCTCTTAAAAATTTGCTGGCTATGGTAAGAATCATAGTATAAAATTTATTCTCTTTCATCAAATACTGAACTGTATGTGCCTATAAAATTCATTATTTTAGTTTTTTCACAATAAATATTTTAAAAGAAATAGCAATTTGTCCTAAGGTGAAGACATCATGTTCCAAAAATAGACTATATTCCTTTATTTGTCTTTTTTTCTCTTCTTAGTTGATCGAAATATTCATCCAAGTCCTCGAAGACACTTAGTTTTACTTGAGGTTCCTATTAGACAGTAATGCAATGTTTCAAGTTCTTCCACAAGTATTAACTCTCAAAATCCTTAATTTAGTGCTACTCATGTTAAGCATGCTCTACAATTAGTTCATCCAAGAAGAAAAGAAAAAATGGAGCTCAAAACTCAAAATGAAACCATCAATACCCCCTCAGGGTCGAAATACCCTCTAGCTAAAATTAAATTTTCTAAAGTCAATTGCCCGCTTCTAAATCAATACATCATATTATCACCCCTCCTCTCAAAATCTCTGACTTCACAAATCAAGTACCCTTCTCCAAAATTCTATTATCGTGACTATCCTAATTATCATTCTTACACCTTAAAAAATAAAAAAAAAAGTTAAAAAAACCAAAACCTTAATAACATACAATCACAAAAGAGTTGCTAATAGTAGTTAAAATCTAGCAGGCACAAAACTCAAATTAATAAATGAACAGAAGCAGAAGCAATCACACCATCATGCAAATGCTGGTAGATTCAATCCCAGGAGTTGAAAGCAAAAGAAAAAGGAGATTTTTATATAATCTTCTAATCTTTGGACACCTCTATTGCTTTACGAGTATTACTAAGATTATACAAAGACTCGCAAATCACTCTTGTGTTAGTGTTTTAGTGTTTTCAAATATTATTATTAATATAATGTAGAAAGATAGACAGATTAGATACAAAACAAAAGGCTTAGATTTAATAGATGACTAATTTTATAGTTGGGATTACATCAAATCATGTAAATCACTCATGCCATAGCTAGCATTTTAGATTTTTCAAAGATTATCACTTTTGTTTAACTACTTGGATTTTTTTAAGATAATAGAATCATCATGCATTCTTTATCAAATGTAACCGAAATTATGAGTAATTTTTTAAAAAATAAAAATTGTAAATGAGTATTTTATTTAGGTAAGGTGGTTTTTTTTAAAACTAAAATCTACGATTGAGATTTAATGAATACATATAGTTACCTAATTTTTTCATAGATAATTGGATTATCATCCATTTTTTTATCATGTATATCCGAAATAATGGTGGATTTTTGAAACAAAATAAAAAAATATCTTAACTTTAAAATCGACAGCCTATATTTAATACATAAATAATTTTTACGGTTAAGATTGCACCAAACTCGCAAATCACTATCCTTGTATCATTCTAAAGTTTTGTAAAAATTGCTATCATAATAGTATAAATTATGACATTTCTAAAGATATTATAATAAAAAGTTTTTAAGAAATCCGTACATAATACGAATTTACATACATTACACGAATTTGCATGCTAGTATATCATAAACCTGAGATTATACTGGGGCGTTGGCCCAGACAGGATTTTCCAAGATATTTACGTCATGCCTCCGTTAGTGTTTACTGACGTTAGCTTGGCTGGTGAAAGCGTGCATTAGTCCTGCTTGACGTCTCAGGTTCAATTGAAAGCTTGTACGTTTTAAATGCTGTGAACCTTTTTGCCCTTTTATTTTCTTTACCTACTCCTTGGTCTTTTATATAATCATTTTTTTTTTTCATTTGGACCACTAATATTATATTGTCAAATTCCTTTTCTCCTTGAGTCGATCCTTCTTAATCTACTCCTCTTTTTTTAAGAAAAAAACATTTTATTAATTATTTTTAATGGCAAATCAAATTTATGCTTTTTCTTAATCGTCCATCACAACATTAAAGTGCATTACAGAAGTATATGCACTATTAGAAATCAACTATATAAATAACCAAAATGCTTATACAACACCATCACCACCACCTCCTGGTGTGGATCCCGCTTTCGCGGGGTTTGGGGAGATCCAACTGTAGGCAACCTTACCTCTACCGGCATTTCTACCCTTAGAGAGGTTGATTCTAAGAGACTCACCAAAAAGAATTTTGAAAAAAAAATTTATAGAAGAACGCTTTTATGAAAATATTTAATGGGAAAATTAAGGACACATAGCAAGAAATGACTAAGACAAATTAAAAAGACAAGTTGCTGAAGTTATGAAACATAAGAATAATATATTAGAGGAAGGTAATATACCTTAACAAGTAGATGTAAGCAAACGCTATCTCTTCCCAAAAGAAAGTACTACTTGCATACAAACACGACATACGAAAAAACCACCACCAGCACTAAGCCACTGCAACCAAAAGACAACTACGAGGTCGACTCTCCGCTATCTAAGATCTTAATCCTATCCCGTCACAGCCTCCTATCCTGAGTCAGGTCCTCCGTCAAACTGATAACTTTCAAGTCCTCTCTAATCACCTCGTCCAAACTCTTCTTTGGTCGACCCTTCCCTCTTTTGCCTTCGGGGATGTTGATCATCTCACATCTCCTTACCAAAGCGTCTACACTCCTCCTTTTCACATGGCCAAATCATTGGTGTCTTGTTTCTCTCATCTTATCTTCGATTGGAGTTACTTTAACTAAGTCTCTAATTACTTCATTCTTAATTCTGTCTATTCTCGTATAATCACACATCCACTTAATCATCCTTATCTCTGCTACCATCAACCTTTGAATCTGCGTCTTTTTTAGAGGCCAACATTCCGATCCATAAACAACAGCTGGTCTTACTGCCATACGATAGACTTTGCCTTTTAATCCCAGGGGCACCTTCTTATCACACAGCACACCTGAAGTATACTTCCATTTTTGCCAGCCCACTTTTATTCGCTGGTTAATATCTTCATTAATATTCTCATTCTGCTGAATGATCGAGCCTAGATACTTAAACTTATCGACCTTAGGTGTCGGCCTTCCATCTAGAGTGACTTCTCCTCCCGCATCTACCCTTCCACTGAAACATCAATGAAGGTATTTCGTTTTCGATCTACTTACTCTAAAACCTCTAACTTCTAGCGTATGCCTCCATCGCTCCAACTTGTCATTAACTCCCTGTCTGGTCTCATCAATAAGAACAATGTCATCTGTAAATAACATACATCATGGTAACGCATCTTGAATCCCTCTTGTAAGTTCATCCATAACTGGAGTGAAAAGAAAATGGCTTAAGGTAGAACTTTGATGCAGGCCCATACTAACGAAGAAGTCATTGGTGATCCCTCCTAATGTCCTAACACTCGTCCTACCTTCCTGGTACATATCCTTAATAATTCGAATATGCACGGGTGACACTCCTTTCTTTTCCAAGCATCTCCATAATGCATCACGCGGAACTCTATCATATGCCTTTTCCAGGTCAATGAACACCATATGAAGATTCACCTTTCTATCTCTGTGCAAACCCATGAGCCTTCTAAGGAGGTAAATCGCCTCTATGGTCAACCTGCCTGGCATAAAACCAAATTGGTTCTCTGAAATCGAAACATCCTCCCGCAACCTTCTCTCACTTACCCTCTCCCATAACTTCATAGTGTGGTTGAGCAACTTTATACCCCTAAATTTATTACAATCTTGAATATCACCGTTGTTCTTGTATAGAGGGATGACTGTATTAGACCTCCATTCTTTGAGCATCTTAGCGGTCTTAAAAATAATATTGAGAAGCTCCGTCAGCCACTCTAATCCTTCTTCACCTAAACACTTCCACACTTCCACTGGTATCTGATCTGAACCCTCTGCCTTTCCATTGGTTATCTTCTTTAAGGCCTCTTTAATCTCGTCCTTGGTGATACGACCACACACTCGCGGATCAAGTCACCTCTCACTACACTCTCTATCCCTACTTCGGAAATTGTCCATCACTTCACCATTGAGGAGTATGGAAAAGTATATTTGTCATATCTCCTTGATTTCTGCATCCTTAGACAACACCTTATTATTTTCATCATTGATGCACCTCACACCACCTAAATTCCTTATTCTTCTTTCCTAACCCTCGTCAGTTTAAAGACTTCCTTTTCCCCTTCCTTGGCCTCCAGTCGATGATATAACCTATCAAAAGTCATACTCTTAGCTACCGCCACAGCTTTCTTTGCTACCTTTTTAGCTGCCTTATATCTAACTCTCCTAATCTCTCTCTCTTCATCCGCTCGACTATTCATAAAATCAGTATATGCCTCTTTTTTCTCTTTGACTTTCTCTTTTACCTCCTTGTTCCACCACCAGGCACCCTTCATTTTGTTACCACCTCTTCTAGACATACCTAGGATTTCTTTAGCCAACCTTTGAATACAATCTGCCATTGCCTCCCACATTATATCTGCATCCTCGACCCGCCTCCAAACTCCTTCTTCATTAATCCTCTCTGATAATAACACGGTGTTCTCCTTCGTGAGGGTTCATCACTTAACTTTAGGATCCCCGACTCCCCTTTTCTTCCACTTTGAACATTTGAACTCCATATCCAACACTAGCAACCTATGCTGAGTCCCTAGATACTCACTAGGAATCACCTTACAATCCTTACGAGACCTCCGACTATCTGCCTCATCAGGAAGTAATCAATTTGGGTCTTTAAGGGGCCATTTTTAAAGGTCACTAAGTAATCCTCCTTCTTCTTGAAATAGGAGTTTACCACCAATAATTCATAGGCCACCACAAAGTCCAGCACAGAAACACCTCAGTTGTTTCTCTCCCCAAAACCGAAACCCCCGTGGACCATATCATACCCGTCTAAGTCAACACCAATATGGCCATTAAAGTCTCCTCCTATGAAAAGTTTCTGGCACCGAGGTACATCCTAGATGACCATATCCAAATCCTCCCAAAATAGCCTCTTAATATCGTCCGGTAGACCCATTTGAGGAATATAAACACTAACCATATTTATGATTTCTGAACTCACCAAAACCTTAATGGTCATAATTCGGTCACTCTTACACCTCACTTCAACAACAAAGTCTACCAACTCCTTCTCAACCAAAATGCCAACTCCATTCATCGCCTTGATTGACCTCGAATACCATAATTTATACCCATCAACTTCTCTAACTTTAGCCCCCACCCACTTCGTCTCTTGAACACAAGCTATGCTAATCCTACGCCTATGCAAAGGCTAACTAATTCTATCGACTTACCCATAGGAGACCCAATATTCCAAGATGCTAGGCGCACCTTCCGAAACCCTACACCCCTCCTAGCCCCATTACCCCCCGGAGGACTGGCTGAAGCTACTACATTGCTCGCTACTAGCTTAAGATGCCAGCACTCACCTCCCGCAATGCACTAATAGATCCTACTAAAAACACAAAAAGTTTGCACTGAGGACTTATGAGGGAGTAAGCGAAAAAAGCTCCCTAAAAGAATCCCCGGGTGGGCCCAAAAATTTGAAAAAGAACCAGGCACTGAAACTAAAAGATAAAGAGACGCTGACTATAAAGAACCACAGACTTAGTATACAAGCCTAGGAATCTACTAGGCAAGAAAACACACTTAACAATCATAAAACTGGTAACTAAAAATAATATAATTATACAATGCTACTAATACACCGAACACAACAACAATAATACCCACAATAGTGATTTAAACTAATACCGCAAACAACAGTACCGGTAATAGCAAAACAGTGCACTCAAATACAGTTGTTATGATACTAACAAACCAGCTAATCGGAGACCATGCAAAGCAGTAGAACAAATACTACTAGATGCGAATAATAATAATTGACAAATAATTAAAGAACTAATAGAAAAAGATAGCAGTAACGAATTGAAATTAGAAAATAATCATACAAATTCAAGTAAAGTTGCCAAGAGACTTACGAAAAAAAATAACAAATGACCACGATCAAAATGACTAATCTTAAATAGGATTGAACCAAGTAATAGTTTCAAAATTACTTAACCAATACTAATTAAAAATAATGAAACTAATAGCAACACTAATAATAAAAAATAATACTAATAATAGCAATGGCAAAGAATTCCAACAAAATACTAACAGTAGTAGAAAAATACTAATAATAGCACAAAAAATACTAATAATAAAAATAAAATTGCCAAGAGACTTACCAAAAATAGTAAATATCAATGGCAAATATAATAGCAACCAGGGCAATAAATTATAAAGATGCAAGAGCTAATGTAGGGGGGAACTCTTCCAGAAAATACTCCCAGAAATAGGAAATAACATGATCTAATGCAGCAGGGCACCAAACTAGAGTCAGTTGCCAAAAATCTTCCAGAAAAATTGGAATAAAGTAGGAACTAATTAGAAATAGAACTAATTAGAGCAAAATTAAAACACAAGCAAGCCACCACTTACGAAGCCCTCCCACTGCAACCTCAGTTATCAATTCAATATTACTAATCACTGATACTAATACTTGAAATACTAATACTTGAAGAAAGCAAAATGAAGACAGAAACTAGAATTCGGGACATAATTTTCAAACACAACTAGAACTACGACACCCTAGCTGAAAAAATAAATGAATAGCAATTGAGATGAATTGGGATAGAGAGGGAACCAGAGATTAGAAAGATGAAGGGCGAGTTCAAACTCAGCCACGGCAACCCAATTCCAACAACGGGAATGACCCAAAAGGCGCAGCTAGAGGTTCAAAACTTTGCGTCAACAATGGCGTCGAGCAGAGAGAACTAACCCTATTCAAGGTGGTTCTTTAATTATTCGTCCTTTCCACTTTGTCTCAGTTGCTATCTACAACATTAATTAAAGCTTTTTTCTCATTTTAACATTGTATTCTTTTTTAGTTGTTATAGATTTGCAGAATTTGCTAAAGTAGAAAACGTTGGTGCAAGATGTTCAAATGCTAAGTCGCCATGACCCATTCAAGATAGTTTCTTTATTGTCCTTATCCCAATTCTACTTGCATCCTTAACCAAACTTTGTTTTCACTTTAGCATTGTATTATTCTAATAGATATTATAAATTACAAATATAAATATAGATACAGATTAATGTAGAATTTATTTCTTTGAAGTACTTTGTTCCTATTTTGTTTCCAATTAGTTTGCACGAGTTCTATTAGTTCAACCCCTTTCTTATTTTCACAAGGTCAATTTTTTGGGTTATGACATCAAGTATTGGTGATATGTCATGTATCCTCTCCAGTGGTATCCTGTATGTTGTATTTTTTATCCATAATTTCTACTAAAAAGTGAGAATATTTAGGTGTAACCCTTGCTGTTGATCTCAATAACATAAATATTTTTTATGGTTTTGTGAAATTTTTTGTCCCTATGATATTTTTCTATTTAGCAGAGAGTATTATTAAAGTTATTTAGGTCATATTTGATGAAAATGTTAATGAATATATGTTCGCTACGAAATCATATTTCCATTAACTAATAACATATATTACTATATGTAGGCACTTGATTTGATGAAAATTTAATTTATTGCTACAAGTGAGGGATGTATGTGGATGGTTATAAGCCAGTAGCTACTTAGAGTTTGAGAAATTGAGTTGATGGTTTCTTTAAGAATTGAAAGGACAGATGTCATTCTATCAACCAAATAAATAAATAAATAAATAAATGAAAGATGGCACCAAACAGTCTAATATAGTAGAACATGGGAAGTTTTTAGGTCTTGGTTTGTACCTTGTATAGCAAGGCTATGTAATTAATAAATTGTTATATCTCACTTGCGCTTTGTGGTGATACAAGGGGATTTAACTAAAGCCTCATGACCTTGGTGGTAAGCCATTATATGAGATTATGGTATAATTATTAGTTTTGAAATTAAATTTGTGTTCTCAATAGAGAAAGTCTGCGTGCATAACAGAAAATTTTTGTATGCTGATACATAAGTGTGTATCATATGCAACTACAATGATGCACTTGATCATGTTGTGGGTTTGAGAAAATTTTTACCTAGAATATCTTAGCTCCCCATTGAATTATTTCTTTGATGTTGAAATATTTTTGCATCAATATAAAATATAGTTTTTATTAAAATAATACTCAGAATTGTGTTTTCTCCTAACAATATTTTTCATAATTCAAAGATCTCATGCAATAGCATGGGCACAAACTAGTTTAGACAGTTTAGAAAAGAAAGTACATGTAAAAGTTATATCTTTATCAATGTGAAAACGACATATAAATTAAACTTAAACAATCCATAAATTTTGAAATCAATTAATTAAATGAATTCGAATAGTACTTTTTCTTTTAAATAATAGGTTTAAATATTAAAGAGATATATATGGTTAATTCGAGATAAACACCTCATAATATACATATTGGTATATTGTTGTAGCTAACAATTAGTAAGATCACCCATTTTTTATGTAGTTGGGAATATGCTTCTCCATTTTAAAAGTTGCATTTTAATTTCTAGCAATTTAACTCTGATAGTGAATCTGAAAAAATGAGTTTAACTCAACCCTTACTTTGCAAGGAGATTAACTCTAGCATATACATACATACATACATACATACATACATACATACATACATACACACACACACACACATGTATATGTATATGTATATGTATGTCTATATATATATATATATATTATATATATATATATATATATATATAGCTATATTAATATATATATTATATAATATATAATATAAAGATATTTATATATATATATATATAAAATATTAAGTAACTCCTTATATTTTTGTCAAGCATCATAATTCTATTGGTGAGAATATTAACTCATTTTGTCTTTTAGCATGCATACAACTCTTTTTTTTGGGCACTTCTTTTTGCCATTAATAGACCTTTACTACCACATGGAAAAATGGCACGTATATAAATCTAAACCAAAAAAAAAATCAATAGATACAAAAACTATTAAGCTAGTCAAATTAATCTTAATAATGAAAACAATATTGTTGATTAAGAACACTGACATGTCACATGACCCATCCTTGCATCCAAGCGGAATAGTTCTCTGTATCCATATAATCTATATAACTATACTTAAAATTGAGAGATCATATCTTGATTAGACACTTGATAATTACTCATTGGATGTGAACATTATTTTCTTTTCTCTTTTCTAAATTATAAATTTTTGATATTAATTGAGATGTATAATAAGAGTAATTAGATCAAATTAATGTAGGCATTTAACTCACAGACTTCACTGTGTATTGGGAAAGTTACTAAGTTTTCAGTTTTACGTTTCATCTTTTCTTCTTTTTCTTTAAAATTAAGTGTTAGTATCTTCTTAAAACCTATGTAGATTTTATATTTGTAATTTTAATGTGATAAGTATACGAGTAAAATTACCGATCAATAATATTATAAATAGCATTTTCAAAAATTATGATTGAAAGTAAAATTATTTTATTATAGTTTCATTAATATATATTTTACAAATATTTTAGTTTGTCAACTTAATAAAAGAATTAGATTTTAGTTGTAGTCTTAATATTAACTAAGAATATATAAAATGGCTACCAACACTCCATTTTTCCTTAACGCTTTGATACTTTTTATATTTTCATAGGGAAGTATATTTAATTAATCATATTTTAATTTTCTTTAATTCAAACTTCTGTAACTAATGGATATTTGTAATTGGGCTTCTTCATTTGACTCATTAAGTATGGATTGATTTTATTATGTTTAATTGTAATAATTGTTTCCCTTTTAAGAGGAAAGGTGATATAGCATAGGGCGGTGATGGAATCTAGAAGTTGTATTTTACAATCCGTGGACAAAAATAAATTAATAGCTATATTAACTTTATATGCTTCAATTGGTTACTTAAAATTATGTTGGGCTCTTAGACTATTATTTATCAAAATAGTTAATTTATTTTGGTGAATGACAACAAGGGTTTCGTTTGATAATATATTTATTACGTACATATTGACTTATTAGATAGAAATCTATTAAAGTAAAAAATTGTACCAATCCATGATAAGTATGGGTTACACACACACACACACACACATGTGTGTGTGTGTGTGTGTGTGTGTGTGTGTGAAAAATAAAAATAGAATAATATGGGGATTAAAGTTATCATAGCAAAGAGTGTCTTTTCAACTACTTTTATGAAGAGAAAAAGGAAACAAACTGCTAATATTTTAGTAGTATTATTTGTAAACATTTAAATTATGAGATTAACTAATATAGATCTATGCGATGCACGGACTATTTTTAAATTAAATTTTAATTTAAAAACGATAGAGTATTCATTTTATAAAATCATTTGTCTCATAAATATTTTATAAATATTAAAATAAAATATTGTCTGATTTACTTGATCATATAATTAGCAAAATTGGCTTTTTAAATCAATGAAAACTTTAATTGGTGAATCAAATCCTTCTGTTCTGCGTCTAAAAGTCTGAAATCTCACTAAGTTCAGTTTTAAGGTGGATACCTAGGAAATCTAACCCATTAAAAGTTTTGATTCATGTAATAATCAGCACATAACGTGAGACAGTTAGGATCATTATTACTTATATATAAAATAATTTCGCTTAGTTATAAGCAAAAAATACCCTTTCCTTTACATTAGATGACACCACCTTCGAAAATAATTAGTTATTCAAATCTCTTTCAAAACAAAGGCATTTTCTCTTTTTAACTCCTATGTTTATGCATTATACATCAACCTTTATAGATTACAAATTTTACAACATAACATATCTGATATCTGATACTCCCTATGATAACCCATAAAAAAATATGAATCCAAAAACATAACGTACATTAAAGACCCTCGCCTAGCTATAAACATAGAAATTTATACATAAATTCTTGTATAAGGTTTGAGGTTCGAGCTCCACTCCACTATACTGAACAACCTATTTGTTTCTTCTAATGAGTTGCTTTGCTTAGCCCTCTTTGTTAATCAGCTTCCCCTTTGTAATATATTCAAAGAATGGTAGTGTTGCAAGACCTTCAAATCTGATGCAAAAACACCAGTAAATTTTATGGTTGTTCATTTCTCATGTTGCACAATTACATTATATTCCCCAAACTAAGTTCCAAAGGCAGATAAAAATCATCAAGTACAACAATAAACAATTAATCAAAATAATCATCCCAATCGTACAATGATATTTTGAATTAAGTCAAATAAATTACCAACGCATTACTGCACCCTCTTGGAAGTTACAATCCATGTGATAACATGCATCCTCATTAGAGAAAATCGTTTTAATTTTGCAAAGAGTCAAACACTGAGAAACAATAACAATATCAATTACAAACCACTTATTTAGGAGAAAAGTTTGATATCAAAATATAAACTCAAAATAAAAACAAAAAGCATGAACCAAAATCACAAACCACTTATTGCGAAATGAAATCTGAACAAATAAAAAAACTACATCCAAATTAAAAAATGAAATTACCCTCCTCTCCATTCTCTGTCAAAGCCATTCTCCCAAAATCCTGAGTTGGAGCACTTTGAAAGTGACTATTGTCTTTAATTACTGTCTAATAAAGACCTCAAGTTAGCATCAAAGTACATAAAGAACATATGGTAGAAAAAAGAGGTATAATAGGACCTAAAGAAGGATTCATATTCTATAAGGACATATAAAAGAAAACAATAACAAAATAGGAGTTATAATATGTAGCAAATATATCATACTGAAGTGTATGAAATAATTGAGAAAAAAATTAATCCACCTAAAAAAATGTACACATCTTACTACTTGCCCTCGTGACTTTCCTGCACAATATCTAATGAGTACAATAAAGGTACTTGGAACTAATTCTTCACCACTAATTTTCAGTAATAGATTTAATAATTAACAAACTTAAAGTTCTTCATCAATGGTGGAATTTAGACTCCCTAAATTACTTTGATTAAACAACCTCGTCAAATATTTTGTTAAAATTACACTCTTATTGGTGTAGATATATCCTATTCCACTACTATTCTTTATTTAAGAGTTAAATTTAGACAATATTGCTATACCTCAACCTTCATATTTTTGTCTCACTGAAAATACAAACTGTTTGCTAAACATATTTCAAGAAATTTTTGTGCAATGCGGAGGGGGGGTGGGAGGAGATCATGATGAACTTTGTTCATAACACATTTGTATTTATGTTGTGTATGAAATGAATTTTTTAAAAATACAGCGATATCAAATGTAATGTCTCTTAAAAATTTGTTGGCTATGGTAAGAATCATAGTATAAAATTTATTCTCTTTCATCAAATATTGAACTGTATGTGCTTATAAAATTCATTATTTTAGTTTTTTCACAATAAATATTTTAAAAGAAATAGCAATTTGTCCTAAGGTGAAGACATCATGTTCCAAAAATAGACTATATTCCTTTATTTGTCTGTTTTTCTCTTCTTAGTTGATCGAAATATTCATCCAAGTCCTTGAAGACACTTAGTTTTACTTGAGGTTCCTATTAGACAGTAATGCAATGTTTCAAGTTCTTCCACAAGTATTAACTCTCAAAATCCTTAATTTAGTGCTACTCATGTTAAGCATGCTCTACAATTAGTTCATCCAAGAAGAAAAGAAAAAATGGAGCTCAAAACTCAAAATGAAACCATCAATACCCCCTCAGGGTCGAAATACCCTCTAGCTAAAATTAAATTTTCTAAAGTCAATTGCCCGCTTCTAAATCAATACATCATATTATCACCCCTCCTCTCAAAATCTCTGACTTCACAAATCAAGTACCCTTCTCCAAAATTCTATTATCGTGACTATCCTAATTATCATTCTTACACCTTAAAAAATAAAAAAAAAAAGTTAAAAAAACCAAAACCTTAATAACATACAATCACAAAAGAGTTGCTAATAGTAGTTAAAATCTAGCAGGCACAAAACTCAAATTAATAAATGAACAGAAGCAGAAGCAATCACACCATCATGCAAATGCTGGTAGATTCAATCCCAGGAGTTGAAAGCAAAAGAAAAAGGAGATTTTTATATAATCTTCTAATCTTTGGACACCTCTATTGCTTTACGAGTATTACTAAGATTATACAAAGACTCGCAAATCACTCTTGTGTTAGTGTTTTAGTGTTTTCAAATATTATTATTAATATAATGTAGAAAGATAGACAGATTAGATACAAAATAAAAGACTTAGATTTAATAGATGATTAATTTTATAGTTGGGATTACATCAAATCATGTAAATCACTCATGCCATAGCTAGCATTTTAGATTTTTCAAAGATTATCACTTTTGTTTAACTACTTGGAATTTTTTAAGATAATAGAATCATCATGCATTCTTTATCAAATGTAACCGAAATTATGAGTAATTTTTTAAAAAATAAAAATTGTAAATGAGTATTTTATTTAGGTAAGGTGGTTTTTTTTTAAAACTAAAATCTACGATTGAGATTTAATAAATACATATAGTTACCTAATTTTTTCATAGATAATTGAATTATCATCTATTTTTTTATCATGTATATCCGAAATAATGGTGGATTTTTGAAACAAAATAAAGAAATATCTTAATTTAAAAATCGACAGCCTATATTTAATACATAAATAATTTTTACGGTTAAGATTACACCAAACTCGCAAATCACTATCCTTGTATCATTCTAAGGTTTTGTAAAAATTGCTATCATAATAGTATAAATTATGATATTTCTAAAGATATTATAATAAAAAGTTTTTAAGAAATCCGTACATAATACGAATTTACATACATTGCACGAATTTGCATGCTAGTATATCATAAACCTGAGATTATATTGGGGCGTTGGCCCAGACAGGATTTTTCAGGATATTTACGTTATGCCTCCGTTAGTGTTTACTGACGTTAGCTCGGTTGGTGAAAGCGTGCACTGGTCCTGCTTGACGTCTCAGGTTCAATTGAAAGCTTGTACGTTTTAAATGCTGTGAACCTTTTTGCCTTTTTATTTTCTTTACCTACTCCTTGGTCTTTTATATAATCATTTTTTTTTTTCATTTGGACCACTAATATTATATTGTCAAATTCCTTTTCTCCTTGAGTTGATCCTTCTTAATCTACTCCTCTTTTTTTAAGAAAAAAACATTTTATTAATTATTTTTAATGGCAAATCAAATTTATGCTTTTTCTTAATCGTCCATCACAACATTAAAGTGCATTAGAGAAGTATATGCACTATCAAAAATCGACTATATAAATAACCAAAATGCTTATACAACACCATCACCACCACCTCCTAGTGTGGGTCCCGCTTTCGCGGGGTTTGGGAGATCCAACTGTAGGCAACCATACCTCTACCGGCATTTCTACCCTTAGAGAGGTTGATTCTAAGAGACTCACAAAAAAGAATTTTGAAAAAAAAATTTATAGAAGAACGCTTTTATGAAAATATTTAATGGAAAAATTAAGGACACATAGCAAGAAATGACTAAGATAAATTAAAAAGACAAGTTGCTGAAGTTATGAAACATAAGAATAATATATTAGAGGAAGGTAATATACCTTAACAAGTAAATGTAAGCAAACGCTGTCTCTTCCCAAAAGAAAGTACTACTTGCATACAAACATGACATACAAAAAAACCACCACCAGCACTAAGCCACTGCAACCAAAAGACAACTACGAGGTCGACTCTCCGCTATCTAAGATCTTAATCCTATCCCGTCACAGCCTCCTATCCTGAGTCAGGTCCTTCGTCAAACCGATAACTTTCAAGTCCTCTCTAATCATCTCGTCCAAACTCTTCTTTCGTTGATCCTTCCCTCTTTTACCTTCGGGGATGTTGATCATCTCACATCTCCTCACTAAAGCGTCTACACTCCTCCTTTTCACATGGCCAAATCATTGGTGTCTTGTTTCTCTCATTTT
>JAKOGI010003700.1:0-44763 GCA_029747015.1 Carnegiea gigantea
ACAACTAAACATCACAAACACATGAAAACCTAAACTAACAAACAAGAACATAAACTTGAACAAGAGAAGAAAGAGAATGAAATAAAACGAATCTAAATAACTAAATAAACATGAATTAACAATGAAAACTAAACATTGAAACTAAACAATACAAATACAAGAATTAAACTAACAAAATCAAAACAAGAACAAGATATGAAATTAGAAAAGGAAAGAAAACTTAGTCTTGAATTGATAGAAGGAACTTGAAATCCAAAGGTTGAATCCAAGATTACAATCTTCAATCCTAAACTAATCCTGCTATTGAGGTTTAATTTGCCAAAACTTAACCTAAATAACTCTAGAAATCGCCAGAGAGAAGCCCCAAGCGAACCCCGAGCCACCTCTGGAAAACTGGCCGAAAAGGGCTTTTTATCGTGGAAACAGGACCCGACGCACAGTCGTGCCAAGACGCACAGCCGGCGTGCGCCACCACGCATGGTCAGACGCACGGCCGTGCGCCTGGCCGTGCTTGCCGTGCGTGGCTTCGGCCATCGGTGCACGGCCGTGCCTTCTTGCAGGTTGGCCGTGCACTGTTCTTCTCTGCTTTCTTTTGCTCCTGGGGCTTGTCGGACCTCTATTCCACCTCGAAATGCATCCCAAATGCCTCATCCTTATTGAAATTGGTGAGTTTCTCGTCTCTTTGGCAAAACACCTAGAAAACAAGCAAACCAACCAAACAAGTGCATTATGAACCGAAAGGGGCAAATTTGACCCTTTCTCCTTAAGATTAGACATGAAAACCATGAGAAAAGTGGGTCAAATAAGGGGTAAAATGAGGTCAAATATCGGTGCAATAACCCGAATCTTAGAGATCGCTAGATTAGTGCAAGGAGAGGACAAAGTGTAGATTCAGAGCTGGGGAATGCTTGCACAGTGTTGGGCGTCTCATCCCTTGATCTGTGCCTCATTTTCTAGTAGCACAAAGCTAAAACATAATCATAGAATTGAATTAGCTAATTAATATCCAATTAATCTCTTTGTTACTGCCAATTAATGGGATGATTATGGCATGATTATGACCAGATTATGGTGACCATTACTGATGGTCAACATAACTAAAGGCCTTAATTTATTTTTAGTGGATATGCAAAATTATTTCTATTATAATGCACGAAAGGTTTTTATTTTCAGATAAATTGAATTTTATACGGAGTTGAAAGTTCAAAACAATGCTTTCATATTTTTCGCTAAAGGCCTCAATTTAATTTTAGTTGATATGCAAAATCATTTCTAGTATAATACGTCAAAGTTTTTTATTTTTAGATAAAAGTAAGTAATTTTCTCATTAACAAAAGCAAATATTTACATAATTGCTTTGGACATAACCAAAGATTACAAACCAAAACTCCCACAACCTTTTAACCCAATCCCTAAAAACTTTATTCTTACAAGATGAAAACCCAGTGTTCATCAAATTTGCATTACAATTGCTCAAGATTTTGGCCTTTGGGGTATATGTTTTGCAAAATCTTATGTTTCTTTCCTGCCAACGAGTTATTGCAACTGCTGCAATCAATAGACAAATCACAACAGTTCAGTTTCTTATTATGATACCACCAATAAGCCATCAATTCCAGTCCAAGCTCTAGTCATGCTAAGCTCTCATCGAGGCAGAGTCCCTAGGACTTCCTATGAATAGGGACGCTGTAAAAAAAAGATGATAAATGCATTCATCTGAATCACACAAAACATATTTTTAGGGAAGAGATCATTAAAAAAAGTGGAATCTTACATTACGTTATCTAAAAAAGAAACTTTTTCCTTACAAGTAACAATATTAGAATTGTGAACTATACATGTCAAATTCATCTTTTTTTTTTTTTTTTGGGTATAGAAGAGGGGCAAAAATAGATAGATTAATCAATAAAGATTCATGGCTATGTGGTGCCTATAGAATCTGCATTAAACACAACTCTAATCTCTTTAGGCGGAGTGACAAACACTAAAACACAAAAAGTACTATCTAAACCTGTATTAGCAAGTCTATTAGCAACTTGATTAGCTTCCCAATAGCAATGGGAGACCTTCACCTCCTAACCCTCTTAATCGATCAAGTCCTTGCATTGTCAAATTAGTATGGTCCTGATTCTAGCGCCCAATGCCTTGCAGGATAGCCATAACCACCAAGGAGTCCAACTGTATCCAAACCTTTGATAGGTCTAAGTCTTTATGCATGCTGAGCGCCTATAGCGTTGCCTTTAATTCAATGCTGACAACAGTGCCAGTCCCAAAATTTTCATAAAATCCTTGTAAGCACTAGCCTCGCTCATCCCTTATGACGTCTCCTCTGCCATCAGCCCTAGGTTCCATCTAGCAGCACCATCCGTGTTTAATAAGACGTACTCCGCAGGGGGCACCTCCCATCTCACAAGCATGACTTTACTGCCAGCGGTCGGTGCCCTATGCATGATGCCATCAAGTTCAAATGCCCCCAAGGTCTCATTGTATTGTTCCATGAGAAAGTTCCCTTTATCCTGAGGGATATCAACCAACCAATTAAAATTAGAAGCATTATAGCATTTCTATAAGCACTAGAGCATCATTAAGAACTTAGTGCTCCAAGCATCTACATTCGAGTCCGTCATACTATTTGCCAACACCCACTCATGTAGTGGAGCATCAGGCGTTGCCGACACCACGCCCTTACTCAGCAAAAAGCTTTACACCCGTCTAGTATTTTAGCACCGTCCCAATTGGCGATTTCCATCCTTAACAATGGTATGACATTCACCACAAAATGGTTCATCAAACAACCCCCATTTCACTTTATTTTCATTCGCTAATATCTTACCTTGTAGGACTAGCCAGGTAAAAATTCAAACTCTCTGCGCCGCCTTGACTTACCAAAACTCTAAGTTCTCTCTGTTGGCGCCTGCTGCTCATCTCAAACATTTGACAATGCCATTATAATGGTGAAGTGCATGGATGGAGTACCCATCTAATAATAATTATCGTCCCTGCCTTCCTCCGCAAGCTCAAGCAGCATAAGCTTTTCAAGCATTCGTCTCAGGAGGAAATCAGCAAAATCATCCGAGTTCCAGCTTTCCGTGGGACTCCAGTAATCAGCCATCATCTGATTGAGATGATCTAGCGGAACATAAATCATGGCATGCAATGGTAAGGGCTAAGGGTCCGCTCTACTTATCAAGTCAAAAATGAGTAGTCTTGCCGCCCCCAACCACCATGGCCAAGTCACATTGAAGATGTTTCAAGTTTTCTTCAATCCCTTACCAGGTATATAGGGGTCCACCTTGCCATATCTCATGCTAGAGGTTAATAAATCCCCTCTGCAATACTGTTGGGTTAGAACCCTATCCCATTAAGCATATGCTCCTTTAATAGCCTCCAGCCTAACTTCGTGAGATTTGCCGAGCTAAGTTGTTACATCTCCCGAAACCCTAGCCCACCCCTCCCAGGTCATATGATGCTAAGTGGACCTTGTGCTCTTTGGTTCATATCACCATGTCACATGATGCTAAGTGGACCCTACACTGCAATTTTACACCCCCCAGAAAACCATGGGTTTGCCGATCCAATTCATTGTAAACAGATATGGGCAAGTGAGCCGTCTGCATGGTATAAGTTGGGACGGTAGTAACCGTGGACTGAATGAGTGTGACACGGCCTGCTAAAGGTAAACATCTTACCATCCAACCCGCTAGCCTCTTATCAACTCGATATAAGTGAGATTGATATAAGGAGATAACGGGTCTCCTGACAAATCCCCTAAGACAGGGTAAATTGAGATGTTGGTTCACCATTCTACAAGAGACTTGATGATATAAGTAGTCACTTAAAATCCTTTAAACTATACTCGGGGTGTTATACTAAGGAACACATCAACACACATAACATAATAACCTCTACAAGGAATTATGGAAGTCTTATGTCCATAAGTGTGTGTCTTTAGTAAAAGCCCATTTTAACTTATCATATGCCTTTTTGAGATGTCATCCATCCTTTTTTGCTATTATTTTTTCTCATTGAATGCATGATCTCTTACATAGTAATGACATTGTCCCCAATCTTCCACCTAGGTATAAAACTAGATTGCATTGGTGAGATTAAATCAGCTAAGACACCTTTTAAATGTTGCATTACGCACTTAGTAACAATCTTATAAGCCACATTACATAACCAAATCAATCTAAATTGTGTCACTACCTATGGGTTGGCCACTTTGGGAATGAATAAGATAAATGTATTATTCAAGCCTTCGGGGAGGCTTGTGCCTTGTAGTAGCCCAATAACTAAGTCACGAACCGAGCTACCAACTAAGCTCCAACATCTATGAAAAATAGGCATGAAAAACCATCCGGGCCAGGAGCCTTAAAAGGTGTTATTGCTTTAAGGGCTTGCCATACCTCTTTGGATGTAAAAGGGGCCACTACATCCTTTAATTGTTTCTTCATAAGGCAAGGAAACAATTCCCATCATAGAAGTGTATTATTTGGCCCTGGCTGAGGTCAGAATAAAGCTCAACAAATACTCAATCACCAAGTCTCGAACCTGATCTAGCTTAGCTACCCAGGTCCCATCTTGATGCTGTAAATTTTTAATTATATTGAAATAATGCCTAATAATGATGCCGGCATGAAAATAGTGGGTCTCGGTCCTAGACTTCTGGAACCAAAACAATTCAATTTGGTTCAGAATGTCCTGCAGCTCTTGCCTTAGCTTCGTTTCTAATTTCAACGAATACCTCTGTCCAACAATGGCAAGCTAGGACTGGATCCCCAAAATGCGCTCCTTTTCACTTCCTCTTGAATAAATTTCTAAAAATATCTATATTCCACTGGTCCATGTTTTCAGCCAAACCCCGTAGCACTAAGCGTTTATGGGGCCTCAGAGAGCCAGTTTTCTTTATACAATTTATCAAAACCTACATGAGAGACCCAATGCAACTTGAAAGCAAAACAGCTTGGGATTCCTTAAAATAGGTAAGATCCCCTTAATACATGTAAGAATTGGCACATGATCAGAATAATTTTGAATTAAATGACAAACCACACCCTCTAGGAACCAAATCCTCCATTTCGAATTGGATAAGGCTCTATCCAGTTGCACACACTTCCTCCTCTTCATGTTATTACCTTGACACCATGTAAATTGGGGTAAAAAAAACCTAAATCAATAAACCCATTATTCTCGATCCAATTCTTAAAATAAGTACACCTCCTAACCATTTAAGGGCCCTATGATTTCTATCTTCCATGCTCACAGTTTCATTATAATTACTTGCCAAAATCCATGAGAGATCTGCCAAAGAAGAATCTTATTGAATACATACCCAACATTCTCTCAGGACCTGCCGATGCGAACTCCCATGGACTACTGTGAACACCCAAGGCAACAATCCATGGACTTTAATCATCATAGTGATAAACTATTCCTATGAATCAATTAACTTGAGATGGACTTCAAATGGGTTCCAGAAAACCTATATACCACCCTAGAAACCCTGAGCTGCTTCATAATGCCAGCATTCAAATTCTATTCTCCTACACACATCTTTGGCTCTCTTACCACTAATATGCGTCTCTATGAGGATAAGGATATGAGGTTCTGCATGCGGAGATGTTCTTCTAATTCATTCAAACAATTGAAATTTTTGGCTCCTCGTATGTTCCAGGTAAGAATTCACAAATCCCGCCCCCTGTCTCGGGTGCTAGATGTCACAACGTTCTGTTTCATCAAAAAGAAGTAGAGAAACACCCCAAGGGGAAACATTCAAATGTCACATGGTTGCATGGTACTATTGAAACCAACAGTACATGTAGTCTCCTTTCTTGGTCTATTTTGGCCTCCGTTCTATGTTGCTGCAATACCCTATGTGGTCCCAGCTAAGATAATCTAGTGGATCTCCTATATGGGCCCCTCAAGATTAAGGGAGATACTCGCACCCCACGTGTGACATCTTTACTTCTCAAAATTCACCTGGAGCCACTGGATAAGAGAGGAGCAAGAGATCACCGGTGAACCCAGGCACAGGCCCTGCACTTTTACTACGTTGGCTGAGTCAAATCTTGCATGGGCTCATAAATTCAGTGTTGTACTGTATATAGGCTGAGAAGAGCTTCCAACCCCTACCAATGGGTTAGCATTATTTAGGCTTAACTGCGGCCCATTCCACAAATTCCTATGAGCGTCATTCCTTTGTTCGCTGAACTACTCTTCCGAAACAATATCTTTATCTTAAACCTTATCCATATCTTCATCACAATTAATTATCCCATTAGTTTTCCTATTATTATCCCCTTCCAGGTTGGATATATCCATTTGTTTAGTAGTTGACTCTGTGTTATCATGGGATTCATGTGAGTCCTTCCTAATGTCAACTTCCTTGTTGCAATCCAGATCAGCGAGGGCCTAGAATCATGATCCTGTACCAGCCTTCGTAACTATATCTCCTAAAGCTCCCCTAGGTGGGCTTTGGGCCTGCCCATTGGCATTCGGATGTCTTTGAACAGTTTCATTCTCACACATGTCAGAACTAGTATGTTCCCCATTCCTTAAACCATTCTGATTAGCTTGCCAAGTTGACTTCTTTTGCATAGGTTTCTTCACAAGCATCCTGGTACCATAGACTTTCGCCTCCTCCAGTCTTTGTTACGCCACACGACCATGCTCAGGTTGTTGCTTAATCTGTTATCATGTTTAATGGCCTTATACCCTTAGTTTTCCACACTTAAACAATTCTAGGATTACATCTAGTGTAATCCATAAGACGTACAAAGTTTCTTCACCACCATTTTTTGGTAAGATTACTTTGGTATCCTTTCTTCATTCTTGAACAAAAAGAGTGTTTTAAAACACATTTTCAATGTACCATAAATTACTATAACCTTCATGAGGAGGTCTCACTTTAGCAAAGAAGTTCTAATATAATTTCCCCTTGTTATTAGGATCATATCTAAGACGTTCTCTATTAAAGGGCACACTTTGGAATCCAAGTAATCTGTCTAAATTTTCTCTTTCCTCAATGAGTTTTTAAATAGATTTTTGAAAATCCTCACACTAAGCATTAAGCCTTCTAATCTCATCTTTAGCCTGATGAAGCTTACTAGTTTGCTCAGAGTTTAGTTTGAAAACATGCTCATTTTCAGTTTTCAACCTTTGGTGTCCATCCTTGATAGCTTCGGCCTCTTTTCAAGAGACATTCCACTTCTCATAGAAGTCTTCATAAAGCTCCAAAAACTATTTGTTTCCATCCTTCAAAGGCTTGCATTTTCTATAATAATGAGCACATTCATCTTGTAAACTTTCTTTGTCATATTTTAAAAGAGCAATTTCATCATTAAGAAACTTGATCTTAGAAAGATCCTTTTTTTAGCATTCATAACATGCATAATAATCTCAATTAAATTATCTCTAGACATTTCAGCAAATAGAGATTTTATCTGCTTTATGGGTGCGCTGTTAGTTTCCTTGAGTACTGGTTTTTAGTTCAAATTTGCCTTTTGGTTCATTTCCTTTTTCCATGAAGCATAGGTTGGTAACATTATCCTCTTCGTCTTCACTGACACTAGAGCCACAGTCACTCCATGTAGCTATCATGGTCTTTTTGCCCATTTTCTTGAATTTCTCCATTTCAACTTTTTTTTAAGGACGGGCAATCTTTCATCATGTGTCTTGGTTGACCATAACCAAAGTAAACAATTGAGTGAGTTCCAATGTTCTTAGAGGAAGATTTTATATTCTTTGTTGCCTTTTCAAGATTATTCTTTCTGAAGCTTCTTGAAGTCAAAATTCTTCTTTTTAAGCATCTTATGGAAGCCTTAGGATAGCATGACTATCTCATCCTTTGATGCTTCAGATTCTATGTCATGTTAACTTTCAAGGTCCTTGACTCTAGTTTCAAAGGCCAACCCTCTGTTTGAGGTTTCTTGATGCTCGATCTTATAAACTAGGAGTCCTTCTACCAGATCCTCTAGCTTCAAGGTCTTTAGGTTTTAAGCCTCTTCAATGGTTGTGATCTTGACTCCTTATTGGTTTCTTAGGGTACTTCTTAGCAACTTCTTCACCATATCTTTATTAGAGTAGACTTTTCTAAGAGGCTTGAGGTTATTAATGACATCAGTGAATTTGTCCTACATCTCCTTTACACCTTCATTTGGAAGCATCTTGAAAGTTTGTATTGATGTACATAGATGCTTATCTTTGATTCTCTAACTTGCGTTGTGCCTTCAGATGTGATAAGTAAAGTGTTCCATACTTTAATAGTTATTTGGCAAGCAGAAATTCTATTAAACTCATTAGCATCTAAAGCACAGTTAAAAGCGTTAAGTGCATTATAATTTTTAGCACTCTGTGATGCTTTTCATGGATGCATTGATTAAAAGGCTTCTCTAACTCTTCAATACCAATTGTGTGTATGAATTGGATTGAAGCCCTTGACATTATGTTTCATAGCACATAATCTTGATCCATTACTAGTTCTGTGTAAGTCTTTTTCAATAAGTACATACAAAAGACAATAGAGGTCTACACACAAATGGACCTTGACTGATCGAAGCCATTCTTAAGGAAGACATTGATCTTTACTCGCTAGACAGTTAAGTCACAAGAGGTGAGACTAGCTCTGATACCAGTTATTGCTCACAAGTAAGCTTAATCATGTAACCTGGATGGAAAGGGAATCGGGTGATCACAAATATTCACAGATAGAAACTTAATCGCATAATATAATAGATAATAGCAAGCTAAAGGATGCTTAACAATAAAGTCTAGAATAGCGTGCAAACATATTAAGGAAGTTGAGTAGTAAGAAAGTAATATAGAACATAAAGCATGTAAAGTTTGTTTACAAGGCTCATTCCTCTAATTGGGCTACGTTCTCACCTCAGCACCTTTCTTTATGAATTAACCACTTGTGTTAATATGCTCTGATATTTTTGTAAAGTTTGCAAGTGTCCACCCTGGGACCTTGATTAAAACACACTCTTCAAGACCTCTCTTGAAGTCATTTCTCCTAAGTTCTTATTTAGAAAGGATGACACTCCTAGTCAGCCCTCTTGTTTACAAGCAGGGTTGTCACAACCCTCTTACCTCCCAAGAAATCTCAAATGTGTGTATAAAGATTATAATGATTTAAAGTTGATCACTCAAGAATGCAATGACACTTAGGATAAGAGTTAAGCTCCTTGTTCTTGTGTGTTGTGTACTCCTTCTTCAGCTAAGGTATCTATTTATAGGCAATGAGAATGAGACCATTGACGTATACTGAAGATGCTGTCATTGGTTGCATCAAAATATTCTGTAAATGCTTCTCTCTGACGAGTACCATCTAGTTTAAGGGTCTTGATGTCAACTCATTTTTCTGACATTTGCTTAGTCAGTTCTTGAATCTTACATCTTGGAGAGGTTGTTCTTCATCCTTCATTTAATGTGTTCACCGGATACCTCTTTCACTAAGACGAGAGCTATTTTTTCGTGCTTTGATGTGGAGATTCTCCAATTCTGGTGTAGTTAACTACACCTGTTCCTTTCAAGAAAAGTGCTTTTAGTCTTTGCCTGAGTTGGGATATTCTTGAATATGTTTTCTAAGCATTCTAAGTGTTAGTAGCTGTTGAATTATGAAAAACATAAAGTTAATCTTGCTTCTTGAAGATTGTTCAATTTAAATAACTAGGAAGATGACCTGATTAATCAAATTGTAATTAATCAAGATTAGCACAATGTGGTAAATTATATGCTCTTAAAGGACAAAATATATAGCCAAATTTTAAGCATATGATCAACAAATTTTGTGCCAAAATTTATGCCATGTCTCCTTAACAAGAAGTTGCATACTTTGTGACTCTGAACATATGCACAAATTCTAGATTTAGGAAAATAATCAGAGTGTCATGAAATTCATTTTAAGCTTAATTCATGTTCTGCTAATTTTATGACTTTAACAAAAATCCATTTTTGACAAAGTAGTTAAGGTCCTTGACGATAAGAGGTCAAGGTAGCTGAATTATAGCTTTGAAGATCAGATACCCAATTATCTTGGTAGGTAAGTCCCTTGTAAGCAATTAAGCACATATATAGGATTTTTAAGTAATTGTGCATAACAAGATCGAATGACCCTTATTCTTTATGACAAATATGTCTTCAAATCAAAATTCATTTCAAGTATATAATTGCATCACACTAAGGTGATTCTTCAAATAATAAGCATAATAATTATTGCATAAATGTTATGTTCTCTTATATAGTCCATCGTCCAATACGTGTTGACATGTACATGTCTTGTGTGTTGTATGTTAATCAATTCCTTCATGCACATGTGCTTTGGTTAGTCATCTTGAGAGCTGGCATACTCAACTTTGATGCTGATGGACCATATGCTTTAGAATGATAAAATTTGGCCAATTAATTCTTTTCTCAAGCCATGTTGACATTCTCATGCTTATTTAAGTGTGATATATATCTTTAAGAGTGATCAGGCCCATATTGTAGTTTGAGGTTGTTAAGTGTCTTACCAATTCATTATATGGACATGAAATGCATCTTGCACATTCTTACCTGAGAGTTTTACCTTGTCTCACTTCTTTTATTTATAGGAGAGATACACATATATTGCATGCCAACATTCATGATTATCCATTATGGTTCATTTCTCTCATATGTCATAAGCTTTGTGAATCCTTCTCATTTATCTTGACCTTAGTATTACTTTTCCTTGATACATGAATTGAGGGGGAGCCTTCTCTTAGATCTAATATAGTTAATCTAGTAGATATAGGAATAAATGACCTTAATCAAGAGCCCAAGTTTCATCACCATAGAGTAATCAGTAGAATCTCCAACAAAAGGTCTGAATGAGGGTCACATAGACCTTGAATATTGTCCAGTAGGAATCAATTTGATAAATCTAAGCAAGTTAATGGTTAGCACTTGTTGTAGGTTTCTAAACTAAAATGCATCTTTAAAATTTACCATTTTTATTAAAATTTTGAATATCAAATTTCAAATGGCAAAAGTTTTCAAATTCTATTATTTTCATATTTTGAATGACATCAATGGTGTCCAATAACACAATTAGAAGGGAAAATTGCCTTGCACTAGGATATCATCATCACATGCTTCAGCTCCTATTCTCATCCTAATGTCCAACATATCTTTCTCCGCACCTGCCTTTGCAATCTTCTTCCAAATTTTAATCATTGATGTGTTACTTAAGAGAAACCCTTGATACAATGAGGCAAGCTATGGGTGATAACACCTTTTGCCTCTAAAGTTAAAAGATCAACTAGACGAATGATAAGCTTGAAGAAATGCTCAAAGATTACAGTGATAGGTATGAATATACATACATTTGCAATCTTCTTCTAAATTTTAGTCCTTTGATGTGTTACTGAAGAGGGACCCTTGATGCAAAAAGGAAATTCATGAATGATAACAACTTTTACCTTTAAAGTTAAATGATCAACCAGAGGAATGACAACCTTGATGAAATGGTTAAAGATTACAGTAATATGTATGACTTTGTGAGCTTCTTCTAAATTTTAATCCTTGATGTGTTATTAAAGAGGATGCCTTGATGCAAAAAGGCAATCTATGAATGATAACAACTTTTAGTTCTAAAGTTAAAGGATTGGCTATAGAAATGACAAGCATAATGAAATGGTCATACATTGATATCTACAAAATGGTCATACATTGATACGTCTAAAGTTGAAAGATTTGCTAAAGGAATGACAAGTTTAATGAAATGGTCAAAGATTACAGTGATATGTATGAAATTATCTTGGCTTAGAAAAGAGCCATAATTAAGAAACTAAAGATCAAGAAAGAAAGAGGATGAAAGGAAGATGAAGACACCCTTTGCCATGCCAAGATATTTCTTGTTTCTCTGCCTACTCCAAACTATGCAAAACTAAAATTTGAGCCTCTCCACATTATTCCACCATATTTATGTATGTATGATTCACTATTTATCATAAACATTTTAGTTATTGTGGTTGTTTTTGAATTGAACAATTGTGGTTGTGGTATTTGGGATAGTATGCCCCCTCCCCCCTTTACCACCTCTTTGTAAGGGAATATAACCATTTTGCATGTTGTGGCCTCATTTTGTGGATAATATGGTTCACCTTAGTTGGTGGGACAAGTGCTTTTAAATGTTGGTGAAATGCTTCTGAAAAATTTATTTGCCCAAGCATTATTCATGTCACAGTACTGCATATTTGCTAAACAGTAGAAAAAAGGAAGAGTGATGAAGCATGAAGCAGAATATAGCATAATTGGAAAGACATATGAGGAGTGAAATAAAGTCTAACAAAGCAAGATTAAAGCCCCTGATATTATCTAATTTATAGGGTTGATCATAGAGAAAGATAGAATGAAGCATGAGTACAACATTAAAGTTATGTCAACAATCTTGATTGATTTACTTTAGAGTGTGCGCCAGTAGTGACTCTGGTCGTCATTTATCACGGTCTATGTTAGAGTCATAATTTTGGTTTGATTCTTCCATCTTACCTTTTTATGATTACAACATGAATGTTCCCTATGCCTATGTGACATGATTCTTTGAATGCACATGCTTTATAATGATACGTTGATAATCTTAGATGCTTATGAATACATGACATCTTACCTGTGTAGTTATCCTTGAACAAGAATTTATCACTTAACCTTGTTTGAGTATTGTTTATGATGTTAAAATAGAGAATTTATGTTGATTAACTAAAAGATTTAATTAGACATTGCATGCCCAACTTCACGTACTTAACTCTCTATGGCTATGTGTCTGAAAAGCATTATCATGTGCTCTTAGTGATCATGATTTTCAGTATGCTAATATATGATCTTATTAACATTAACCTAATGTTGTTGCATGATTTTATATGTGATAATACTACATTTAGTTTTTCCCCTTATCTGAAGTAATTTTTAGCTAATGATGTAGTTGACGTACTCTTATGAGAAGAGGCTTCTAACGTAGTCCAATTACCTATTTTTCCCTTGTTAATTAAAAAAAAGATTGAAAAGAGGGTGATAGTTGATTTGGATTGGTTACACCATTGAGTTTATGCATATTTTTTATGAGAAAAATAATTGTTTTTTTAACCAGTAGTCATTGAGTTGTACATTTTATTGACATTAATGTTGATTTATCTATTACCTTCAAATGATGAGTTGACATATTATTTTCCATTATGTTTTATGGATGTCGTATTAAGGGGAAGCTAAACGTGGCATTCACCCTATGCTTTATTTTTTATATTCTTCATCCACAATCCTTTTTAATGATGACAAAAGGGGAGAAAAAGTATGAACACTAAGAGGGAGAAAATTTTGATAATATATTTCATCCCCTTCCTTTTTTAGTGATTGATGATCTAAGAATATATAGATTTGGATAATGATAAACCAATTTAGGATGACGATGTTCACATACACTATGAGTGATTATCTTGAGACATATGTTGTGCATTCATGCAATTAGACTTGTGCTTATTATGATGATATGTGTTGATATATGTTGAACGACATTCTATATGTTATATTCTTAAGTGATTTGATGTGACCATGGTTGGTCAGAGTCCTTAAAACTCACCAGACATAGATATGCTTATGAGATTACTTAATTGACTAAATGATGAAGAAATTGCTTAAATATTTGATCTCATATAAAAGATTTTATTAATCATATCTATTGAACGGTAGAAGCCAAACAAGATTATGTATGAGATGATTCCAATATATGATTATCAAGACATTAGCATGTGAGTCATTGAACTTATTAATATAATTAATGTGCTTGTGATTGAAAGATTTAATATGATTTACTCAGATTTTTGTTTAGCTAGAAATAAGTAAAGAAAGCAGGTGATTAAGAGCTCTTTTACATAGAAGTGGTTTAGTTTAGAAATTGCTAAAGAAATGAGCATCCGCCACTTGATTGATTCAATTGAATATCATATGGCAATAAGAGAATATCGATATGTATGTGAAATAGCATAATAAAACACAGCTATTATAGACCCTGACGAGAATTATGCATGTGACGCTCATAGTCAAGAATAACGCTCTGTCCAGCCAATTTTTAAGTGGTGATTACATATTGAGATTGAACAAGATATGATGAAGAAGATCATAGCACATCCAAGAATCAGAATGGATAAAGGTTATGCTTATGTAAAGGAAGAAAGTATCCTCAAAGTGAATGCATGCACATATCTATGAGAAGAAGACAAAAGGATGTTGACTACTCAAGTAAACTACATATATATATCTAGTAATATTAATATATTATTATATATATATATATATTACTATATATATATATATATATATTATATATATATATGCTATGTACTAGTGTACAAAATGCATGTATTTAGTGTGTGTGTGTGTGTGTGGTGTTTGTATATATATATATGCATATATAGATATATATATCTACACCACACATACATACATTACATACATAATTTATATATAATATATATATTATATATATATTATATATTATATATATATATATATATATACATACATACATACATATACATATATACATATATGTATGTATGTATGTATGTATGTATGTATGTATATCATAGTGATATCAAAGCTAAATGGCATTAGGGTGGAAAAAATCGGAAATGATAATAGGTAGAGCCATATCAGAGTTACAAAATTTCAAAGTCTGATCAGAGTTAGAAGTCGTCCAACTCGAAAAATGTCAGAGCTTGGAAAGCCGTCGAAATTGGAAATCATTAGAGTTTGAAGGCCATGAAGAAATATTCAACAACGATATAAGGAATTTTCATTTGAATTTTGTCCTACTTAGTGGCACATGTTATTAATTTGAAAAAGCAAGATTGTCATGCTAATGATTTTAGTCAACAGAGATTTAAATTCAAAATAAAGAAGTGATTGAAAAAGTACTAGACAACCCTGACAAGTGACAAGCTATCACTGTCAGCAGTCATTATCACCACCAGGCAGCCCTGTAGTTACTCGAAAGAAAGAATGCCAATGACTAGCTTCAAGAAAGCAACTAATGGCATATTTCTACATTTGGAAAGAAGTTCAAATGTGATTTAAAATGTGCCAACCAAAAGAAGTAAAAGCAAACAAAGAAAAGATTTCGTTAGAGACAATAATGTGGGCTCTGTTGTCAAGGACTAAAACCCAAAAGCAGTGTTATCTTTGTCCCGATGGCTGCATCCTTCCTTAATGGTCATATGGAGCTAAATTGCCTATAAATATAGGACTAAAGCTCCTTAAATAGAATTTTGGAGGTTACAACATTTGAGCAAAGAAAAGAGCTTATTGTATTATAGCTTGTAACCATTGTGCTCGTCTTATACATTTTAATTCTCTTTGCTACTGGTGTAATGGAAATGAGTGAGAGTCACTACTTCTATAATAATGGTGTTGTTCTCTTGAGAGTTGGGGAACTCTAGAAGTCAGAAATTGTTAGAGTGCCTTGAGAAGACTTTGTCTACTAGCAAGGAGCTAGGGTGCTCATTTCTATAGGCAACAAGGAGTAGTGAGGTCCTTGTTAGCCACTATACTTCTGAGAGTTGGGGATCTTTAAAGTTGGGGCAATCAGAGTGCTTTAGGAAAACTCTGAATATAGGCAAAGTGTAAGAGGACACTTGCTACACTTTCTTTAGAAGATAGTGAATTGATTAACCCTCAAGGTTAAGGAAGAACCTTAGGCAGGGACATAACCTAAGGTTGGTTTGTGTGAGCCTCGTGAAAAATTTGGTGTCTTCGATCTCTTTACTTTTTACACTCACTCTTCTCTAAATTCCCACTACTTCTAACTGATCAAAGCCTCTAACTAGTTGATCAATATTTCTTCAAGTTAAAATTGTATCTCTTCTAACTTGTGATTATAATTTTAGTAAATAGTTTTTACGTATTAGAATTTGTGTTTGTCATCCTATTCACCCCCGTGGGTGATTTGTCTTAATTAGTGGGACCAATAACCCTATTTCTTATAGAATAGGTTGTGATTCCTCCTCAAAAATACCATCAACTACAACATGCAGCTTCTCTAAATTAGCTCCCAATCAAGGAGAAGAAGAGAAATGTTGAAAAACTTCCATTGAACACCTCACAATTGCTAAATTACCTTTCCATGACATAAGTAAATCATCGAAAAAATAGAGATGCCAAAGCTATAATCCCTTATGCCTAAAGTAGAATCTTTACTCAGGCTGTGAGCTTGCTACTTTGAGTGATCTAGCTGGATAATCCATGACTATGACAAATACAAGTAGGCCCATTAGGCCCCTCTATCTCGATCCTCTTACATCTAGAAAATAGCTTGGGGAAGCCCAATCTGCGTAAAACTTTTTCAATAAAATTCTAATGTAAGGGCCATGCTTTCGTGCTATCACCGACTAACTGTTTAGTTGTTGATTTTACCAGTTGCTTTTAATTTGTTATCCGACGAAAGTATTAAATCGACCGTGTGAGTTTTTAACGACTAGTTTCAATAAAAGGGACGATTATTTGACTAACGTTATCATGGACGCTACTTATTTATAAAATATTTGAATCTACGCTAAACCCAGTTTTTAAAATCGTTTTTCGTTTTACTTGGCCGATTCCCAAAGTTTAAACCGAAATGTTCATTGTGGGTCGTTTCAGTTCGGGTTTAGCCTAACCATTAGCGAGTACGGGACCGGAGTTTAGTAGAATGATTTTAATTGAGCCAAAAAAAAAAAACACAAAAGGGAGGGGGGCCTGTTATCGGGTCACAGAGAACCCGACCCCCTCCCCTTCCTCTCTCTCTCGCACCTCGCTCTCTCTCTCTGCTTTGCTCTCGCTCTCTCTCTCTCTCTCGCGGGTCACCGGTCGCCGCCTGGCGTCACCGCCGGCCGTCACGTGTCGCCGGCGAGAGGAGGAGCTGTCTGGCCTCACCCACGCGTCGCCAGCCACCCAACCACTGCCTGTTTTCCTTCCCCCACGTCACACGAACGAGTCAGCTCTCCAACCACGCGTCTAACACCTAAAAACCACCGCCCACGCGCCGGATTCCGGCGAGCCACTGCCCACTCCACCTCCTCTATAAATCTGGGGGTCGAATTCGACCCCAGACAACCCCAAATCGCGACCAAATCAAAGCTAGGGTTTCGGTTCTGGGTGTAGCTGAACCAAGAACGAATTCAAAAGGGTTTGGGCATGAATTACTGCCAAGTGAGTGGGTAATTAAGCACTTTCAGGTGAGTGAACATCCTCTCCTAAGCTGTTGCTGTTATTTTAAGTATGAATTCAGTAGAATGATGTTGCATATCAGATTAAGGTTAGCTCAAGTAGTTAGAAATGTCAGAGATTGATTGAAAATGTGATGCCTGGTAATTTCAAGCCTATTTATGCACGCCCAAACCGCACAAACATACCTTGCTCACCGCCGTCAGTATGCATGTTTTGAAACAGTAAATTTTCAGCTTAGAAATGCACAGGAATTGTTATAGGCTGTAACCGTACTTTCAATAATACCTGAATTGATGCATGTGCAAACTCGCTGCCTGATCATAACTCGAATCATGTTATGCTAAAACGACTTAAATAGGCTTGAAATGTAATTTCGAGGCAATGAATGACTCTTCAAATCGATACGTGTTAAATCGCGCTTGAAAAATGACTTTAAAATGAATTATGCCTAATTAATGAGTTTTAGTTTAAAACGGAATTAACATCGAAGTTAATTTAACGTATTTAGCTTCGATTCAAGTTAATGAGTTATAGTTTAAAACGGAATTAAAATCGAAGTTAATTTAACGTATTTAGCTTCGATTCAAGTTAATGAGTTATAGTTTAAAAACGGAATTAAAATCGAAGTTAATTTAACGTATTTAGCATCGATTCAAGTTATTTAGCTAATATATGAAAAGGGATTAAAAAACGAAGTTAATTTAATGTGTTTAGCTTCCATTCGAATTGGACTAGCTAATGTATTATGTGTGTAAACGAAATAAATTCGAACTCTTTTTAGTACATTCATGCTTAGGGAAAATTACTTCGAAATGCAACATTTATGATTAGCATGGAATTATGTTTGATTTACTGAATAAAGTATTGTCGAATTATGAATAAATGTGGCTATTTGTAACGCTTCGCTGAATGATGCTGGTTGCTCAGGTAAGGGCCTAAACTCCCCTCTCTTTTACATAAGCTAATATGATAAGATGATGTGATTAATAAATCGATGAATCGAGTTGGTAGTCGGATGGTTTGAGGAAAGAATTATGAGCGATCGAGGTCTTGTGGTACGGTGCTTGTGAGGAGGGAGTTCGGGTTATGAAATTACCGCAATCGTGTGGATTGCGAGGCCATGTATGGCTCATTGTGTTGAAATGATTACGAAGTGTTTAAATGTGATGTGTGTGTTTCCCTTTCCTTGCATATTTAAAATGTAACATGTGTATGGAAGGGGGATGTTTTGACTAATGACTTTTCATGTGTTTTAAATGAACAATAGCCATGTCTAGTAACGAGCCATGGCCTATTTTAGCTATTCAAATAGTATTTGGGAGGAACCCCTAAAACGTTTTAACAAAAGGGAGATGGGAATTATACGTTGAATGATTTCATTGTTTGAAACGGAAAACTACTAGCCGTTATGGCCGATACGCTTTAAGTGGCTAAGATAATGTGCTGCGGACAATATGATATGATGTAAATAATGTTAACCTAAGGGATAAGTCCGGATAAACCCTAGAGGCCCTGACGAGGGCTAATGTAATGGTCCGATATGTTATATGTAGCCATCCCCGGAGTAAGAGCTTAAGCGTGAGCGTTAGGTCTCACTATGGGATCGAGGATAGTTCTCACCCAATCAGCACCCTGTAATGATCTTAGGCTACAAGTATTTCCTTATGAATGAAAAATGTAGTTGGCAATTGCCGTCTTAATGCTTTATGAAAAGAAAGTTGAAGGTCGACTAATAGTTGATTGAAAGAAAGATGAGCTGTCGTAATATACGACTAATATGAATGAAAATGCTTTGTTTCATATGATCTCAAGCAGTGTATGGTCAAGTTCTCATGTTTACTCCAGATAGTTACGTTTGCATCAAGTCATTATGTTGCGTTAAGTAACTATACTTAGAAAGTGCATGTTAGACGAATGAGTATTAATACATCTCACAATCACGTCCTATGATGCCCATCCTTAACATGCCAACGTTCCTCGCATGAAGAACACTTTATGTTAATAATATGGTCAAGTGCCCCTAATGTGTATCGCATAGCTCAACGTAACTTGAATACCACGCGCACATTAACAAATGCACACTAAAGGTCATAGAACTTGGAAAAGGTTTACTTTAGGAAGTGGAGGGGGCACTCATTGAGCACGTAGTGACTCACTCCATTTCCTTCCCCTTTTCCCCTTCCCAGGTAATGAATGAAAGATTATGCTTGCTGCTTGCTTACGGACATCCAGTCTTCCAGAAAGTGTTCTTATGTTGCTGCTGCTTGCTGAAGCTTCCATGTCCTTCTTTGTTAGATGTAATGTAAAGAGTAAACATGTAGTTGGCTCTGGACTATCTGCGAACCATGTAACTAACTGTATGACTGTTGTAAAGGCATAAGCCTCAACTGCGAGTGTGTGACTCGCTGGAAACTCCTATTTCCTTTTTGAATTTTAGTTGTAATGATACAGGTACCCTACAAATTATAATGTAAATTATGGAAATGTTGATATTACAGACAGAACTCTGCCGGATTCGTCCCAGGTTTTCCTAACCTAAGCTAAAGTTGGGTAAAAATTAAGAAGAAAATTAAAAGAAGAAGAGCCTTAAGGGTCTCCCTCAGGGGATCCTGGCGGTGTGACATCCCTGGTAGGTAGTGGAGGTGTTACATTGGGTGGTATCAGAGCCATAGGTTGCATATGCATATAGATGTGACCTTAGGAGTGTCAATTTGTGAAATTATGTGCCTTAAAGTGTTTACTTGAGCCTGCTACGTGCTTACTTGAGGACACAAACTAGAACATGGTTTAGGACTCCCATTAAAATGCGTGCTTCTTAGTTCATGTCTAATCTCGTGTGGTGGTGTAGGATGGTGTTTAGCATTGATGATTTCGAGTACCTCCCGTTCTGGCTGGCCGCGTGGAATGCGGTTTTCTTTTGGGAAGCAATGATTAGGAGTAACCAGAGGGGACCCTTACGGGTCACCCAAAACCACTGGACTTACAAGTTCATCCGAACGATGCCGTGTACGGGAAGATGGGGCGAGGTCACCTCAATCCTCCGTCTATTCCATGTACGCAGGGGAGCTTATACTCCGTTTACTTTCCGGGGATTAGTGGATTTCCTGATGTTAGCAGAAGGACGGGTGGATTCCTTAGGAAGTACCCCCTTGGGAAGGAGCGATGTTGCTATGCAAATGATCAATACGGCTCTAATTGCTCCTGCTGCTACCCAACAACTACCAATCACAATAGTAGAGAGAAATCAGATTGAACATCGTCAAATGAGACTTCTGTTCGCAGAAACCCCTCAGGCAAGACGATACAAGCGAGTAGCTGCTCTATGGGCACGTTGGATAGATTCCTTTGGTGCACAATACCCCCGGGGCTGGCAAGCCACGATGCTCAGAATGAGAGAACTGGTGGATGGAGCACCTGATGTGGAGTACTCCCCACCATTTGTGTTATGGGACCTACTAGCCCCAGTTGAGTCTGAGGGCTCGAATGATCCAACGATAGATGATCCCCTGAAGAGGGTTCCTCAGGTGGTAATTAGGGTGGTAATAGGGGCTATGTGTAGCCTGGAGTCGCCAATGTGTGCATTGTATTTAAATAAAACTTGGTTAATGTGCATTTGAAAATGAATAAACATGGGTGATACCCGATATTTCGTGATTCGTGAAAGCGCATTTTTTTTGAGAAGTGATTCGTGCTACCAAAATAGGATCGCACGAATACTTAAAGCTCTGTACATTCTGTTTAATGTTGTACTATGTTTTTAAATGCTTTTGACAATCTATTTTTATGAATAAAAACTAAGCAACTTTACATAAACGACTGTGTAGCCAATGCCTCCACGAAGGGAACAGATGGCGGCACCAACCGCCTTGGAGATGATTTGTCAGTTTAATAAGTTAAGACCACCAAGGTTTAGTGGTGGAACAGATCCTCTTGCCTATGAGGAATGGCTAAGAAGGATGGAGAATTTGTTTGAAGTAATGGACTGCCCCGAAAATTTTTAAAGTACGTCTGGCGACCCATCAGTTCGAAAAGGAAGCAGAATTCTGGTGGGGCACTGTCAAACCTCGAGCGGGTGAACCAGCTCTAACTTGGGAACAACTAAAAACTATGATGGATGCTCAGTATTACCCACGAAATGTAAAGAGGGCAAAGGAACAAGAATTTCTACGGTTGAAACAAGGTCAAATGAGTGTGGTAGAATACGCGGCGAAGTTTAACGAGCTTAGTCGCTTTGCGCCTAATCAAGTCGCAACTGAAGAAATGAAGATGGACCACTTCGAGCAAGGTCTTAAAGGACCCATTAAGCGGATGATAGCTGGGCATGTTTTCACCAGCTTCCAGGAGATGTACCAGAGGGCGGTGAAAATAGCCCGAGTCATAGCTGAAACCGAAGAGGAAAGTCGTCAGGTTGGCCCAGCAAAAAGGAAGTTTAATCAAGGAGGGTCCAGTACCCAGGGAAGCAATAAGATCGGCAATTTCGACAACCGGGAAAAAGGAAAACAAGTTGTACCAAGGCAGGTGCTGGAACCCTGCAACCAATGCGGGCGTATGCACTCTGGTCGGTGCCGATATGGCACACAAGAATGCTATGGGTGTGGATCTACGGACCACAAAATTGCAAATTGCCCCAAAAAGGCGTGGAATCGGCAGAACAGTACACAAGGTTCAGGCACGGGGGCTAATCCAATTCCACAAAGAGGCCGACCTCCTGTGAATGCAACTTCAGAAGGCAAACGAGGTGGAAAAAGGCCGCAAGCAGGTGGCCGGGTGTTTAGCTTGGAAGGAGGTGAGGCGGAGGACCTCATTGCCACCGTATCAGGTACCCTTTTTATTAAACATCTTTATGCTTATGTTTTATTTGATTCAGGTGCCACACATTCTTTTGTAAATCCTACCTTTGCAAGGAAACTCGCTAGCAAGCCCAGTGAAATGGATGTACAATTATGTGTGACTACCCCCTTAGGGTCTGCTTACTATACCGACCTTGTCTTTAAGGACTGTGCTATTCAATTGGAAGGGAGAACTCTCCCTGTAGACCTAATACAGTTGGATATACAAGGTTGGGATGTTATTCTAGGGATGGATTGGTTAATGAGACATAAAGTTACTATTGACTGCGAGAGAAAGCTGGTTACCTTCACGGCCTCCAATGGAGAAAGAGTAACCTTTAAGGGAAGTGGCCACCAAGTAACCATTCCAACGGTATCTGCTATGCAAGCACTCAAAATGTTGAAGAAAGGATGTCAGGGCTATTGGTGTGCAATTGAGGTCGCAGAACTAAGGAGCCGGACTTGAGTGAGATTCCGGTAGCGAGGGAATTTCCACAGGTGTTTCGAGAGGTACCGGGGCTACCACCCGACAGAGAAATCGAATTCACCATTGAACTAGTGCATGGAACCGCTCCAATATCCAAGGCACCTTATCGATTGGCACCTGCGGAATTGGCGGAGTTGAAAACTCAGTTGCAAGAGCTACTAGATAAGGGGTTAATTCAGCCTAGTGTTTCATCCTGGGGAGCACCAGTACTATTTGTGAAGAAGAAAGATGGGAGTTTGAGGTTATGTATTGACTATCGAGAACTAAACAAGGTAACGGTTAAGAATAAATACCCACTCCCTCGAATTGATGGCCTGTTTGATCAATTGGCTGGTGCTTCGGTGTTCTCGAAGATTGATTTGAGATCGGGGTACCATCAATTGAAGATCAAGAAGGGGGACGTGCCTAAAACTGCTTTTCGCACTCGATATGGCCACGACGAGTTCTTGGTGTTACCGTTCGGACTGACGAACGCTCCTGCCTTCTTTATGGACTTGATGAACAGAGTCCTTAGGCCCTTCCTAGATAAATTTGTAGTGGTGTTTATCGATGATATCCTGGTTTACTCCAAGACCAAGGAAGAGCATGCAAACCACTTGCGAATGGTGCTGAAAACCCTAGAGGAGCACAAATTATATGCCAAACTTAAAAAGTGTGAGTTCTGGTTAGAAAGGGTGCAATTTTTGGGACACATAGTGACCAAAGATGGCATCTCGGTGGATCCGGCAAAGGTGGAGGCCATTATAAACTGGCCAAGACCAACAAACGTCTCCGAAGTGCGAAGCTTTTTAGGTATAGCTGGCTACTATCGAAGGTTGGTAGAAGGATTTTCAAAACTAGCCTTACCTATTACCAAACTACTTCGGAAGGCCACTAAATTTGAATGGACCCCAGAGTGTGAAGATAGCTTTAAGGAGTTAAAGAAACGTTTGGTATCTGCACCAATATTGGCGATACCTGAAGGCAATGAAGGATTTGTAATCTACAGGGATGCGTCCAAGAAGGGACTGGGTTGTGTATTAATGCAGAAAGATAGAGTTATTGCTTATGCCTCTCGCCAATTGAAGCCCTACGAAGAGAATTATCCACCACATGACCTAGAATTGGCCGCGGTGGTATTTGCCTTGAAAATCTGGAGACATTACCTCTATGGAGTAAGGTGTGAAGTATACACTGACCACAAGAGCTTGAGATACATCTTTACTCAAAAAGAGTTAAACATGAGACAAAGAAGATGGCTAGAACTCCTTAAGGATTATGATATGGAGATCAAATATCATCCTGGAAGAGCAAACGTGGTGGCTGACGCACTGAGTAGAAAATCCATAGGGTCTGTAGCCTGTCTACTTACACAAGAAAAGAGACTCCTAAGGGAGCTCGACGTGCTACAAATAGAGGTAGTACTGCGAGGAAATCAAGGCTACTTGACAGCGCTCCAAGTCTCTTCGCCATTGATCGAAACGATCAAACAACAGTAGAAGGATGACCCTGAACTTATGAGGACAAAGAAAGGCATGGAAGAGGGAAAGAACAAGGAATTCTCCATCCGAAATGAGGTACTTTGGTATGGGAATAGACTGTGTGTACCGAACATAACAACTCTCAAGGAGGAATTATTAAAGGAGGCGCACAATTCCACACTTGTTGTACACCCTGGGAGTACGAAGATGTACCATGATTTGAAGACCCATTACTGGTGGAATGGCATGAAAAGGGATATCGCAGAGTACGTGGCTCGATGCCTTACGTGCCAACGGGTGAAAACCGAGCATAAGAAACCTGGAGGTTTACTGCAACCCTTGCCAATTCCTGAGTGGAAATGGGAACACATCACCATGGATTTCATGATTGGAATGCCAAAAACCATCAAACAACACGACGGTGTGTGGGTTATAGTTGACAGATTGACCAAGGCTGCACACTTCTTGCCCATCAAGGCCACTTTCACCTCTGAGCAACTGGCTAACCTATACATTAAGGAGATAGTTAGACTGCATGGTGTGCCACTCAGTATTGTGTCAGATCGCGATACCAAGTTTGTATCTCGCTTCTGGCATGGGTTTCAAAGAGCAATGGGTACAAAATTACGATTAAGTACGGCCTTCCATCCTCAGACGGACGGTCAATCCGAAAGAACTATTCAAACTCTTGAGGATATGTTGAGAGCCTGTGCCCTCGATTCTGCTGGAACTTGGGATCATAACTTGCCTCTGGTTGAATTTGCGTACAATAATAGTCACCACGCCAGTATAGGCATGGCTCCTTTCGAGGCGCTATACGGTAGACATTGCAGAACTCCAGTTTGTTGGAATGAAATAGGAGAAAGGGAACCATCCAAGGTTGACTTAATCGATCGAACGATCGGAATAATCCAGGCCATCCGCCAGAGATTGCAAGTTGCGCAAAGTAGACAAAAGAGCTACGCGGATAATAGGAGAAGGCCACTGGAGTTTGAGATTGGAGACCATGTATTTCTGAAAGTGTCCCCACTTAAGGGGAGCATAAGATTTGGACAAAAGCGGAAACTAAGCCCACGGTTCATTGGACCGTTTGAAGTCTTGCAGAAAGTAGGATCGGTTGCATACCAATTGGCCTTACCACCCTCATTGCAAGGCATCCACGATGTATTCCATGTATCCAGTCTCAGGAAATATGTTCCGGATCCAAATCATGTCATCCGATATGACCCCCTACAAGTTAAGGAAAATCTTACCTATGTAGAAGAACCCATCCGGATTTTGGAGAAGACGGAAAGGAAGCTCAGAAATAGGAGCATTCCCTACGTTAAGGTGTAATGGAAACATCACAAGGTAGCAGAAGCAACTTGGGAGTTGGAAAGCGAAATGCGTGAGAAATATCCCGCATTATTTTCACCAAGTGAGCAAATTTCGAGGACGAAATTCTTTTAAGGGGGGAGAGTGTAAGGGCCATGCTTTCGTGCTATCACCGACTAACTGTTTAGTTGCTGATTTTACCAGTTGTTTTTAATTTGTTATCCGACGAAAGTATTAAATCGACCGTGTGAGTTTTTAGCGACTAGTTTCAATAAAAGGGGCGATTATTTGACTAATATTATCATTGACGCTACTTATTTATAAAACATTTGAATCTATGCTAAACCCAGTTTTTAAAATCGCTTTTCGTTTTACTTGACAGATTCCCAAAGTTTAAACCAAAATGTACATGGTAGGTCGTTCAATTTGAGTTTAACCTAACTATTAGCGAGTGCGGATCAAAATTTAGCTGTATGTTGTTAGTTTAACCCCCCCCAAAAAAAAAAAAGGATTGAAAAGGGGGACTGAAGTCGGGGGACCCCGACCCCCCTCCTCTCGTACCTCGCTCTCTCTCTCTCTGCTACGCTCTCTCTCTCTCTCTCGCGGGCCACCGGTTGCCGCCTGGCGTCACCGCCGGCCGTCACGTGTCGCCGGCGAGAGGAGGAGCTGTCTGGCCTCACCTACGCGTCGCCAGCCACCCAACCACTGCCTGTTTTCCTTCCCCCACGTCACACGAACGAGTCAGCTCTCCAACCACGCGTCTAACACCTAAAAACCACTGCCCACGTGCCGGATTCCGGCGAGCCACTGCCCACTCCACCTCCTCTATAAATCTGGGGGTCGAATTCGACCCCAGACAACCCCCAATCGCGACCAAATCAAAGCTAGGGTTTCGGTTCTGGGTGTAGCTGAACCAAGGACGAATTCAAAAGGGTTTGGGCGTGAATTACTGCCAATTGAGTGGGTAATTAAGCACTTTCAGGTGAGTGAACATCCTCTCCTAAGCTGCTGTTGTTATTTTTTAGTATGAATTCAGTAGAATGATGTTGCATGTCAGATTAAGGTTAGCTCAAGTAGTTAGAAATGTCAGAGATTGATTGAAAATGTGATGCCTGGTAATTTCAAGCCTATTTATGCACGCCCAAACCGCACAAACATACCTTGCTCACTGCCGTCAGTATGCATGTCTTGAAACAGTAAATTTTCAGCTTAGAAATGCACAGGAATTATTATAGGCTGTAACCGTACTTTCAATAATACCTGAATTGATGCATGTGCAAACTCGCTGCCTGATCATAACTCGAATCATGTTATACTAAAACGACTTAAATAGGCTTGAAATGTAATTCCGAGGCAATGAATGACTCTTCAAATCGATACGTGTTAAATCGCGCTTGAAAAATGACTTTAAAATGAATTATGCCTAATTAATGTGTTTTAGTTTAAAACGGAATTAAAATCGAAGTTAATTTAACGTATTTAGCTTCGATTCAAGTTAATGAGTTATAGTTTAAAACGGAATTAAGATCGAAATTAATTTAACGTATTTAGCTTCGATTCAAGTTAATGAGTTATAGTTTAAAACGGAATTAAAATCGAAGTTAATTTAACGAATTTAGCATCGATTCAAGTTATGTAGCTAATTTATGAAAATGGATTAAAAACGAAGTTAGTCTAAAGTGTTTAGCTTCCATTCGAATTGGACTAGCTAATGTTTTATGTGTGTAACGAAATAAATTTGAACCCTTTTAGTACATTCGTGCTAGGGAAATTACTTCGAAATGCATTGTTGTGTTTAGCATGGAATTATATTTGATTTACTGAATAAAGTATCGTTGAATTACGAATAAATGTGGCTATTTGCACGTTTGTTGTAACGCTCCGCTGAATGATGCTGGTTGCTCAGGTAAAGGCCTAAACTCCCCTCTCTTTTTCATAAGCTAATATGATAAGATGATGTGATTAATAAATCGATGAATCGAGTTGGTAGTTGGATGGTTTGAGGAAAGAATTATGAGCGATTGAGGTCTTGTGGTACGGTGCTTGTGAGGAGGGAGTTCGGGTTATGAAATTACCGCAATCGTGTGGATTGCGAGGCCATGTTTGGCTCATTGTGTTGAAATGATTACGAAGTGTTTAAATGTGATGTGTGTGTTTCCCTTTCCTTGCATATTTAAAATGTAACATGTGTATGGAAGGGGGATGTTTTGACTAATGACTTTTCATGTGTTTTAAATGAACAATAGCCATGTCTAGTAACGAGCTATGGCCTATTTTAGCTATTCAAATAGTATTTGGGAGGAACCCCTAAAACGTTTTAACAAAAGGGAGATGGGAATTATACGTTGAATGATTTCATTGTTTGAAACGGAAAACTACTAGCCGTTATGGCCGATACGCTTTGAGTGGCTAAGATAATGTGCTGCGGACAATATGATATAATGTAATGTTTTCCTAGGGGATAAGTCCGGATAAACCCTAGAGGCCCTGACGAGGGTTAATGTAATGGTCCGATATGTTATATGTAGTCATCCCGGGAGTAAGAGCTTAAGCATGAGCGTTAGGTCTCACTATGGGATCGAGGATAGTTCTCACCCAATCAGCACCCTGTAATGATCTTAGGCCACAAGTATTTTCCTTATGAATGAAAAATGTAGTTGGCAATTGCCGTCTTAAATGCTTTATGAAAAGAAAGGTTAAAGGTCGACTAATAGTTGATTGAAAGAAAGATGAGCAGTCGTAATACGACTAATATGAATGAAAATGCTTTGTTTCATATGATCTCAAGTAGTGTATGGTCAAGTTCTCATGTTTACTCCAGATAGTTACGTTTGCATCAAGTCATTATGTTGCGTTAAGTAACTATACTTAGAAAGTGCATGTTGGACGAATGAGGATTAATACATCTCACAATCACGTCCTATGATGCCCATCCTTAACATGCCAACGTTCCTCGCATGAAGAACACTTTATGTTAATAATATGGTCAAGTGCCCCTAATGTGTATCGCATAGCTCAACGTAACTTGAATACCACGTGCACATTACAAATGCACACTAAAGGTCATAGAACTTGGAAAAGGTTTACTTTAGGAAGTGGAGGGGGCACTCATTGAGCACGTAGTGACTCACTCCATTTCCTTCCCCTTTTCCCCTTCCCAGGTAATGAATGAAAGATTATGCGTGCTGCTTGCTTACGGACATCCAGTCTTCCAGAAAGTGTTCTTATGTTGCTGCTGCTTGCTGAAGCTGCCATGTCCTTCTTTGTTAGATGTAATGTAAAGAGTAAACATGTAGTTGGCTCTGGACTATCTGCGAACCATGTAACTAACTGTATGACTGTTGTAAAGGCATAAGCCTCAACCGCGAGTGTGTGACTCGCTGGAAACTCCTATTTCCTTTTTGAATTTTAGTTGTAATGATACAGGTACCCTACAAATTATAATGTAAATTATGGAAATGTTGATATTACAGACGGAACTCTGCCGGATTCGTCCCAGGTTTTCCTAACCTAAGCTAAAGTTGGGTAAAAATTAAGAAGAAAATTAAAAGAAGAAGAGCCTTAAGGGTCTCCCTCGGGGGATCCTGGCGGTGTGACATCCCTGGTAGGTAGTGGGGGTGTTACATCTAACTTACTTTGTCATAGGCCTCCTTCAAGTCTACTTTAATCATGCATCTATGATGAAATACTGTTCCTATTGACATCCTTATCAAATCATCACAAATTAGTACATTATAAATAAATCTTCCTTGGATAAATGCACTTTTGAGATTTATAGATCAAATAAGGGAGTAAAGTTTGAGTCTCATATGAAATAGTTTGGTGAAGTATTTCTATAGGATATTACAACAAACAATTGGTCTCGAATTTATGAGTCAAGTTGGCTTGAGGACTTTAAGAACCATAGCTAATGAGGTAGCATTTACCTATCTCAACAGTATTCATTGTTGGGCTTTTCTCATTCTCAATGATAAACATGGCCACTTTTATATCTGAATCAATAAAAGGCTTCATCAAATATTGCCTATGCATGTCTAAAATCACATCAATATTAAGACTTTAGCCCTCCTTAATTTGCTTAAGAAAAGATGAAAAACGTTGAACAAGCACCTCCCTAATATGATCTTAGTCATATACAATTTTGTCATTTTTAGTCTTATGTGAGTAATTCCCTTGTTGTAAACTCCCACAAAAGAGAGTAGAATTTTCATCCCCCTATTTTTTTAGCCAATGCTCCTTGATTTTCGCTACAAAGGTTTTTTATAGTCCAACATTGCCTTTATTTCTTCCTTAATGAAGTCCATGTTGAATGGATCATTATGTAACAACTGTTGAATATGAAACATGTTACTTTGAGTTTCGATTACTCTTGACTATATTTGATGAATGTGCTACTTATTGAACTTTCTTAATGGCTTTCTGAGGGCCTTAAGCTTTGCCAGTATTTAATACATAACAAAACCTAAAACAGGTTACTGCCAAAGTGTCTTTCACCACCTTTAGAAACTCCCCATGTTTAGTGAACATAATAAAAAATTTAAAATAACATTTCCTTGTCTCACTTCTAGCATGCAAAAGCACTATGGATAATGAGCAAGCATGCCTTCTAGGAGTAATTTGTAAATGTAATCAGGAAAGCAATCCAGTATATCTGCATTAATTAGGACTCTATCTAGTTTTACATAGATCTTAGTTAGGCTTGGTTAGGCCCTGCTTATTGCACTAGATTAATTAGCCCCTATAGACCTCTCTTCTTTAAATTGCATTAACACATAAATGGAGGGAAGTATTTCATTAGCATATATATAATCACCATCTATTCTTTTATCCATGTATATGTAGCTATTCAAATAACCACCTATTATCCAAGAGCTACTCAAATTAGTTAGCAATGTAGTTAGCTAGCCCCAAAGTCCCTATCTCTCATCGCTATCATTTGACCCTTATACTATAGTAAAATTAATAGAGGTATTATCACTCAACTGAATTGGGTATGAATAAACTACTTCTAAATAGTAACTACCTAACTTGATATGTTCCTTGGGACCCCGTGTGATCCAAATCCTACTTCTTGGGTTGGCTATTGCATTATGGAAGTACTTCTACCCTGGACAGACATTTTTTTGAATATCATTTGTTTAGCAGCCATAGTCTTGGTTTCAGCAACCCCCCACATTGCAATTTCATTTGAGTTTAGGAAGGTTTCAACTGCTTCCTGTTTATCGGAGCTATTAGAGGTCATAGTGTTCTAAAAGCTAACCATGATTAGCTTCTATCTCTACAAAATTCAAAACATTCTGATTGTTTGCACCAAACACAGGGCTAGGCTCAGCTAAAACTGAAGCAACTAAATCATTCTTTATTCTCAATGTTGTTGCACATTAAAATATTGATGAAGTAGTCATAATTGGTTGGAAAACTTGTTTAGGTTCAATATAAGTCAAAGCTCAAGCATCGTGATGCATACTACCTATGAAAAATTGAGAAAATGTGATAATTGAGAAATAAAGGAGTAAGTTACAAATATAATTTTGTATTAAGAGAGAAAGTATCAGCCCTTCACGGTTTTTATGAAATGGGGACATTATAATGAGAGTGTGTGAGAGAGAGAGAGAGAGATGGGATTTCTACATGGAGAGCAATATTTTTAAAAAAAAGGAAAAAAGTGGAAGAGAGCAAAAGAACACAATGAAAGAGCATAATGCCAAACAATGCCTAGTTGTGATAAAGTGAGTTACATGAAGCATTGATTGTAGGGTCAGGGTTAATCCAAGCAACAACAAAGAGAGTAAGGATGATACAACGGTGTTTTAAGACCGCCTAAAGTAGACAAAAAGTCATGTCGTTAAAAAAGAAAACCACTAGAGACCCAAGGGAGGGATAAAATATTCTTTAAGGTATCACCATTAGGGATGTCAAAAGGTTCAATATCAGAGGAAAATTGAGCTCCAAGTACATTGGGTCCTATGAAATTACAAAAAATTAAACCATTGGCTTATAGTTTGGCTTTATTAGCAAAACTCAAGCATGAGTATAGTGTTCTTTTGTATCACTACTTAAAAATATGTTCGATACCCAAATCACAATAGCATAGCAAACTCGATGGAATGTCTTGGCGTATAAGGAATGTCTTCTATGCAAACATTAGAGTGTAGCATCAAGCAACTCCGCAATAAGAGCATACCTCTGGTTAAAAGTCTATGGGCTCACCATGCCCTTAGGAGACCACAAAAGAAGAAACAAAAAAAAAACCCCCCTTGCTTGTTCTAATGTAAACAAGTACACCTTTCGGACGTTTAAGTTTCGAGAACGAAATTTATTTTAAGGGAGGAAGACTATAATATCCCGAACCTAATCCATGTTAATTACGTAGTTATTTCAATCTAACAGAGTTAAGCATCATTTTCAACTCAATATTAAAATGCTTATGCAATTGCAAGTTAAGGCAACAAAATGACCTCGAAATAAAAATTAATTATGCACTATATAAAATCCTTCACAACTTATAAAAAAAATAAATAAATAAAAATTAGCCATCTATAAAAGTGGATAAATGCCATAATTTTTCATGGAATCTACTATTTTTATAATTTGCCATTTAAGCTATCTAAACAAAACCATTATGCAAATAAACCAAATATTAATAAATAAAAACTACATCTTAATTAAAATAGGTAAAGCTTCTAATTTTTCTTCTAAATAATTTGCAAGAATACTAAAATTAGGTTCAAGTATTAGTCCAAATCATTATGAGTAAAGTGGGAATTTTCTTTCGGAACAAAAGGGAGGAAAATAAAAACTAAAAAATGAAAAAAGTAAATATCTACATTTTAGGGAGGGGAGTGAATTGAAAATTAATCAAACAAATTAACACCCCACCACCTGGTCTATTATTCTACACAGCATCCAAACGCCTCATTCCATGCTCTTTCGCAACCCCTCTCCAGTTTCGCCTCTGCCCAGCACCCCCTCCAGCACCTATTTAATTTCCTTATTGCTTGTCATTGCTAGTGAAGGAAAGGTAAACCTTAACTTCTAGCTCCCTTGTTGGACCATTTTTAGTTCCTGGTTTAGTTAATAAACTGTTATTTTAATTTAGATAGGCGCTAATTTGTGAGAATTTATAGTTGCTATGAGAAATTTAAGGATTTGGGTGGGTTGAGGCTATAGTTGCTCATGGAGGTACTGGGGACTAAGCAAGAGCTGGTGGTGCTCTTGTAATTGAATTTGTTGGATTTTGAGAGATCGTTTATTGTGTTTCAAGCAGAATCAAAAATTATACGAGTATGGGGTGTGCTATGAAAAGGTTGGAGAAGAGTGGGGAGACTTGAGGTTGAGGAAAAAGGCATTCAGGATTGTGAGCAGACCCAAAAATAGAGTTGAAATAAACTAGTACCTATTAGTGTATCGAAAAATTGTGATTTTTGGTGGATGTGTAGGTCAATGAGTTACCTTTCAAGTGCCTCTAGAATAACTTAATGTCAAGTTTTATGGACAAAGTTATGGCCAATTTATTTAGATTGCTCAAAATGAACTAAAGTTGTGCACTGATTTTTTTAAGCCAAATTTTAGAGATCGTGTTGTGGTTGTAGTGTTTTTTCACTGTGAATGAAAGTATTGCAGGATTTCCTAAGCTTTTCATATTGGGGTTCTATGCGTCAATTCAAGGTCAGAAGTTAAAGATACAAATTTTCTAGGGTAGACCTTAAAACTATACAAAATATCATGAGAGGGTGCATCCCTGCATAAATTGTGGAACTTATGCTTAATATGGAAATGGAGAGAGATTCAACATTTAAGGGCAATAGTGAGTTCGACGTATAATTTAATGATGGATTTTAATTAGTGTTAAGAATGACTTTAGGTGTAGGTATTACCTAAGGATATAATTGAATACTGAGCGAGGTTCTTTCGGGCTAAAAATGACACATTTTCGACGAGCTAATGATAATGATATCAATAATATTAACAATAATGAAGGCAACAATACAAATGCCTATAGTGCCAATAATAGCTTTAGCACTATTAGTAGTAATAATAATTAAGATGATGATATAAAAGGGAAATCAAAATGATTTTGCATGGTTAAGTAGGTGATGGTGGGTGCGTTGATAATTAAGAAAAATACTAGTGAAAATTACAAATTCCTTGATAAGGTTGCAATTAATAAAAATCAGTTCAAACTCTGCTAACAATGTAAATATACATTTGGAGCAAAAACCAGGTCATTTTTATCGTTAATGAGCCATAAACAAATGTTTTATGAGAAGGGAGAGAGATTTCAAAAATTCAGGTATGTTTGCTACCTGTACTCTTTCCAAAATCTCATTATATATAAGTATTTAATGAATCGTTTTAAAGCATTGTTTTGCCACATATCAAGTGGATCCACCAGTTATCAACTTTTCAGCCTTAGGCCAATCAATTCACCCATATTACTTCAACTCAGACTTCTCAATTGGTCTAGCAGGTGTGCACCTCTTCAAATATCACAGTATGCATCTGAGTTCATCCGTTTGAGTTCCACTTTTAAATAATAACCGCTAATAGTTTTAATGCAAGTCTTCCTCTCATTTTGAAGCAAAATGAATTGAAACGGGATCGCTCACTGAAAAATGAATTTTATTCTTTAGAATACATCAGTAAACGTACTGAGCCTTCGAACATTTTTTTTTTTTCATGTTTTAGGTGGGAATTTGAAAAGTTACACTTTGGGCGTTGCAAGTTAAGCACGGAGTTAATCACTGGGATTTAGCAAAGCTCACAAGAGACGCTTTTGCAAGGCTTAGGGCGCTTACAAATATGTAGTAGGTTGTTAAATTGTCATTTGGGCTTAAACATGTGTATTTTATGTCGCTTACCCTATGTGTTATGAGATACTATTATGTTGGTGTTGAGTATTTTAATTAGTTAAGTCTTATCCTTTCTGGGATGGCGGTGATGCCCTAGCCTGATATTTTTCACTTTATTAACCTCTAATAACTAATTAATTAAATCTAATTATATAATTTCGAGTTAGGATATTATAATGCGAGTGTTGCAGCTTTAGGGAATCAAATTCGGGTATGTGGGCAAGACTCTCTGCTTAAAGTGTAATGGGGCATGGTTTGCTCCTTTTTTGCTTTCAAAGGTTTTTTTTCTTTTTACTTTATGTGTGGAGGTCCCACATGTTTGATTAATTATGGATGTTAAAGGAGAAAGAAAAATATGTGAAAGGCTATCGATTGGGCATTGACTATTTTTTGGGTTGCATCATTTTAAGCTTAATTATGTAGAAGTATTTAATAACTATTACTAAGTGTATACTTAATTATATATTTAATTACATTTGTAATTAATATACTTTTGATTAATTAATTTTATGACTGACATACATAATAAATTATGTTTAATTAATCATTTACAATTTAATTACATGTCTATAATTTATATTAGTAATTAATATTTAAAATTATCAAAAGAATATAAATTTTATATTAATAATTGCAAGTAGGATTCGAGAGAGCTCCATTTTAGTTATAAGATGTAGATAAGAGGCACAAGCGTGTTACTCCCAATAAAAATAAGGAAGGTACCCTAATGCTTTTTGGACCAATGTGATAATTGGGGTCCCAAATGGGTTTCTCCCATTAGGGATAGTGTTAGATCATATCTGAATATCAATTATAGTTTTATTTATTGTTGTTAAAATAGATGATGCAGTATAAATTGGGATAAGCACTAATGTCCTCATCGCATAATTTAAAGGTAAGCATTTTAGGATGCATTCTATGGTATCTGACTGCAAGTTGTTGATCTTGTCAACACTCTCTGGATAATCTTCCTCTCTAATTACTTCAATTGCTATCATACTTCTCCAAGAATCCTAAACTGTATGGTTGAAGCAATTAAATGTAAAATCCTAATTTCGAAAACCTAGTATGGCAATGGGGGAAATGTAAACAAACCAGCATCCATATAATAGTTGTAACCTTCAATGTGCTTCAACCTTTATGAACACGAAGATGGAAAGTCATTGACAATGAGAAAGAAAACTGGAGAGGTGGGGAGGGGGCAAAGTAGTGGGATTAAGAGGCACGGGAAGTTGGTTTGTAGAATGCAAATCATTGAACTGGAAAACCAAATAATGGTCATTGCTAAAACAATATGTTCATTCCATAATTTTGGGACACACATATAATAAATCCAAAAAAATAAAAAAAGATGCAAGCCATTACAGCTCCAGGGTAAACATATGATCTGAAGTAACTAGACTTTAACATTGTTCAACCTTGTCATAGCCTTGTTTTTTTATTTCTTTTGGTTGCTTTTGTCGTGGGTACTTGATGCAGACCAAGCTACGAGGATCGATTTTTTCCTCCAACCTAAAACCTTGGTCGAAATGGGAAAAAATGGGACCTTTGAAAGTAAGACCCAAAGTCTTGAACCTCAAAGATCATTATTAATTTGAGGCCTTTAGGATTGCTAGTAATCTAGGAAGAGGATTGCTAGGCAAATTGTTAGTATTACATAAGGAGATTGGCTATTTCTTCTTTATTGTCACACCTTTTATTAATTTTCAAGTTTAAGATAGAACATATCTTATGGCTTCTATATTAGTTTCGAATAGGTAAACAGGCTCTAATTTTTGTAAACTATGCATGGATCGATAGCCCTAGTTGTCTACTTTCCAACGAGCCTTAAATCACGTTCAAATTGTAAGTATTGAGAACGTTATGTGCTGTGAACTAAGCAAGGGTCAGTGCACGATTGGAAAATACATGGTTTTAATTATGGGCTTAATTCGCCTTGCAAATGGATGAATTAGGGACTAATATTTTATGAACAATTGGAGGACCCATCTAGAAGCTTCCACACAAAATATCATCTTTAAATTCCTCCATTTGGATTAGATAATGATGCCACCAAGATGATGCAAGTGCAGCCAATCCCACCTCTGTAATGAATCCTATTGGTTCACCTTAATTAGACACTAGTTAGGATTTCATTAGTTGATTTCCTTGTAATCCCATTGGCTAGTGCCTAGATTGGACAAGGGAACACCAATGCTATATACTGGCTAGGATTCCTTGTAATTTTCTTAGATTTGGATGATAAAGTATAATAGCTTGCTGCCTAGCTTTCTCCTCAAAAATCTCAATTATCTTTATCTCTCTTAGTAGAGTGATGCGATTGAGTCTACCTTTAAATCAATCTTAGGTGCTTAGGCTTTAAGAGATTGAAAGGTGGGCTGAATTTAATCTAAGTGGTGGTTTAACCTTTAGCCTAGATATATCATTTTATTATTGTTGTTACTAGCTTACTCAAATAAAATCCCAAAAAAAAAAAAAAAACTCTTTTGCTTATGGTTGATCTTGGCTTGGGGTTATGATCTTATTGGATGGTCATTATTATTTTGGGGGTTTGTGAGCACTTGGTTGATATTGTTCAAGCTCTTGGGCTTTCTTCCTCAACCTCAATTCTTTATTTGGTCAAAGGATATCACCCATTGATCATTTGGCATCAAAGAAAAAAGTTCTTTTGTCTTAGTAAGCATCAAATCTAAATCTTTGTGTTTTGATTTACTTGTATTCTATTCTTTTCTATCCTATTTTTTGTCTTCAATTCTCCCTCCCTAAATCTTTTTTTAGTATACAAATAATCCTAATTATAGCCCAAACACAATCCTTAAACTAAATACATTCCTCAAACTCCATAAAAAGCCTTCACAAAAATTCCGTCAAAAATCTCCTAGGTAGAATTTTAGCATATCCTACCTTTCCTGCTTGGCATAACCTGCACTTTCCTGCATTTCAATTTCTGTTCAAGAGGTCAGGCACAACATACCTATGCCACAGTGCATGACCTTGCCACCCCATCTTTTTACTATTTCTTATCCATGTCACCCCTAGCACGCTCGTGCCTCGCCCTATTTCTGTCCTATACCTCTCTTTTTAACTACCACCATTACTAATCATGGCCAATGAGGGAGACACTTATCAGTCTAGGAGCACTCCTCTTGAACAAGTTCATGAGATGAGAAGAGATAAGGCTATTATTGAGCTTCAAGAGCAAATGAGGAAACTCACTGAAGCGTTTGAACAAGTAAGGGGACCCGCACAACGAAACCCTTACCCTCAAAGCTATGATGTTAATCCTATTGACATCGCATACTCATCCTCTCATGAAGACTTTGAAGATGAGTAAAGAGGGCCTAGAAGAAGAAGATGTCTAAGGGATATCCTTGGGGATCTAAAAGTTATGGCACCAAAATTTGATGCCAATCTTAACCCGGAGAACTATCTTGATTGGGTATAGGCTATTGAAACGATCTTTGAACTCAACGAGTATAATGAAGAGAATTCCTTCAAATTGGCTATCCTTAAGTTGGAAGGGTATACCTCTCTTTGGTATGAGCATTTGAAGAAGAATAGGGATAGAGAAGCTAAATCCCAAATTAAAACTTGGTCCAAGCTCAAGAAGTACATGGACAAGAGGTTCCTACTGTCCTTCTATAAACAAGAGCTCTACCTTAAGATTACCTCTCCTAGCTAAGAGAATCTTAAGGTAGAAGAGTACTTTAGGGAGTTTGAACAATTCCAAAAGAGGGTTGATTTCGAGATGAAGAGCCTGAGCTCAAATCATATATGGATGAGAGCTTTCTTAAAGCTCCCATTCAAACGAATTCTATACTTATTCCTCTCTTTAAAAAAACTATGGATGTTCAATTTTAAGTTCAAGAAGAAGAAGAGTCTACCAAGGTTCAAGAAGAGGCCTAGGAAGAAAATGAGATAATTTTGGATCTTGATGAGAAAGGGGTCGAATCAAAGCCCACCTTGGAAGCTATACTACCTATTGTCCCTCAATCTCATTCTTATCCTCTTCATAGTCCCAATTTAAGAATTGAGGTAAACATTGCTAAACAAGTACTATTTTCATTCTTAGTAAGCAAGTTTAGAAATGAAGCCTTGTATGGGATGTTTCCTTTGAGGGCGAGTCTTGTTTTAATTATTGGATTATGGATGTTTGATTATTATGTGAGTTGTCATGTCATGATTCCTACAAACACCAAGGGCAAGTATTAGAATTTGCTTCCTTATCCCCACCTCATAAATACAAACTAAGAAAGGGATGTGAGAAAAGCATCCACATGAGTGAAACACGGGATAAGAGAACCATTAATAAGAGCAAGTGTCTAATTGCCTTACCCTTGGTTGAACCAAACACAAGTAAGGAATTAGAGCCCCTACATCCCTTGCCTCAATTAACCTTCAACGATTTTGGGAATGAGCTTTCATTCTCCATTGATCAATTTTGGGATAAGGCCTCTCATGGTGTGTTGCCCATTAAAGATTGCCTTGTACACTTTGAAAGTGAGTTTCCACACGTCAAGCTTGTCAATGGTAAAGTAGTCACTTTTAAGTTAAGTTGTGATGAGTATACTGAAATTTTCAATTGGCTCATAAATGTTGGAAATCATTACCCATTGGAGTATCTCCTAAATCGTTCAATAACTCATACATGTTTAAGAAGGGTGATACTCTTAGCACAACGAGGTTCCTACAACTTAATGGCTGCAACAAGTTATCAAGAGTGGTATACTTGGATTACAAGTACAAGTATTTGAGGTCCAATCCTCTTTAAGGAGGGGAAGATTGATGCGGAGCACGCCACAAAGATCAATTTTTTCCTCCAAGCTAAAATCGTGGTCTAAATGGGAACAACAAAGACTTTTGGAAGTAGAACTGAAAGTCTTGAACCTTAAGGTCATATTGATTTGAGGACTTTGAGATCACAAGGAATCTAGGAAAAGCATGGTTAGGCAAATTGTTAGCCTTAAATAAGGAGTTTAGCCATTTCTTCTTTATTGCCACTCCTTTTATTAATTTTTAGGTTCTCGGTAAAACATATCCTATGATTTCTGTCTCATTTTTGAATGGGCAAATGGAGTCTAATTCTTGTAAATTATGTATGAATATGTAGCCCTAAATGTCTATTTTTCAGCAAACCTTAAATCATAATTAAACTCCAAGTATTGAGAAACTTATGGCTTGTGCACCAAGTAAGGGGAGGGGCAAGGCTGAAAAATGTGCGATTTTAATTATGGGCTTAGTTGTCCTAGCAAATGGATGAATTAGAGACTAATATTTAATGGACAGCTGGAGGACCCATCTAGAACCTTCCAAACAAAATATCATCCTCAAATTCCTCCATATGGATTAGATAATGATGCTACGAAAATGATGCAAGTGTTGTCAATCCTAGCTCATCATTAAATCCTATTGGTTAGCCTTAATCGTACTCTAAGGATTTCATTGGTTGATTTTCTCGTAATCCTATTGGCTAGTACGTAGCCTGGAGAAGGGGACACCAATGTAATATAATGCCTAGAATCCCATGTAATATTCTTAGATTTGGATGATGAATTATAATAGCTAGTTGCTTAGCTATCTTCTAAAAAATCTCAATTATCTTTGTATCTCTAAGTAGAGTGTTGCGATTGAGTGTACCCTTTACATCAAGCTTGGGTGCTTGGGCTTTAAAAGATTGATTGTTGGGTTGAATTTAATCTAGGTAGTGGTTTAACCTTTAACCTAGATATATCTCTTAATTATTGTTGTTACTAGCTTTTTCAAACAAAATCCACAAAAAAAAAAAAAAACTCTCTCTTGCTTGATGGTTGATCTTGACTTGGGGTTGTGATCTTGTTGGACTATCATTATTGTTTTTGATGTTTGTCACTATTTGGTTGATATTCTTGAAGCTCTTCGGTTTTCTTCCTTAATCCCAAACCTTTATTTGGCCAAAAGAAATCACCCGTGGATAAGTACTTACTTGCAGATTTATCATTTGAATTATTGAAAGCTTCTAGCCTTAGACTAAAGTGATCATTTTCGCCTCTGTTAGCAACAAGGAATATGATATATCAATCTTTGTAAACTATACTTAAAATTAAGTTATCACACCTTGACTAGATGCCTGGTTATCATTCATTGGATATGAATATTATTTTCTTTTCTCTTTTCTAAATTGTTGATTTTAGATATTAATTGAGATGTATTAGCAAGAGTGACTAGATCACATTAATGTAAGCATTCAATTTATAGGTTTCACTTTGTATTGAGAAAGTTGCTAAGTTTTCAATCTTGTGTTTCATCTTCTAAAAACCTATGTAAAGTTTATATTCATAATTTTAATATAATAAGTATAATCGTAAAATAATAGATCAATAATATTAGACAAATAATTTTGAAAAATTAAGATTTAAATTAATTTTTTTTTTTGTTTGTTGGTTAACACAAAATACTTACAATACAAGTAATGGAATCATGTATACCTAGCTAAGAGTCCATTCGACTGCAATTGTTCTTTGCTTACCTTCCTAAAAACACAATCCTAAATGCTCTGTTTAAGAAACCTACATTTCTCTAGAAACAGAGAGATGTTAACCGGGATATTATCCACTTCGCTGAGGGATCTCATAAGCATAGTACTATCCATCCATATTTCAATTGATGGCCATCCATGCTATATAGCCAAATTAAGAGCCCCCTCTACAGCTATAGCAATAGCTTCTAGTTTCAAATTGCGTAAGAATGTTTCTTGGTACATAACTAAGTATAAGTTGTGTCTGAATGCATGAATTGCAATCCGTGCCCACTGTTGTTTTGTTATATGTGTTCTAGTGATTTGTATGATGACACTTGGTTGGCTAATGGTGATCCCCCAGACAACTATGTTTATCTTATGATCTTGAGGTCTGGAGACTGGAGGTTTTGTCTTTTCTGGGTCTTGCTTGTGGTAACAAAGGATAAAGTGGTCATATTTTCCAGTAGGATATCGACCATCGTTAGGGGAGTTCGGCGAACCACTTTATGGATGACTTGGTTCTTGAAAGTCCATATACTCCATATTGTAGTTACAAAAATCTCTACACCTATGTGGTCTGTGGCCTAGGAGTTATGGAGCATTAAGATCTAATCACAAATCCATTAAGTCCAAGGAATACCAGGATTCACGTCTACCTTTATTGCGATTGGCGAGGCCCATCAAAGTAACTTTAAGAGCTCATAGTCCTGAAAGAGATGTTGTATCAATTCTTCAAAGTTTTCGTATAGCGGACATCTAAAGCTGTGTCCCATTCTTCTTAGGCGTCTATTTCGACTAACTTGTAGTGTATTGTGGTAGGCTCTCCATAGTAGTACTTTCCAATGGGTAGGGATACGAAGCGCCCACAAAATTTTCCACAGTTTGATTTCTCGTTTATTGGCGGGGGGTGTTTGTTGACTCATTAGCCAAAGGTAGCCTGACTTAGAGTTATATTTCCTATTATTAATCAGGGACCAATATAGTCTATCATGGTATACTGTTGGTCGAATATGTTGTGTAAGGATAAGACGAGTTGTGTGATAGGAAAAAATAGATCTAACTTGCCCAATGTTCCACCCTATTCTGGATTCACTAAATACATCTGAGACTGGGTGATCCTTCCAAGTGGTAGGATCTACCTTAGTTCACACCCTGATTATATCGTTGTTACACCATCTATCCTCGAGGATCCGAATTGTGTGACCGTTCTAGATATGCCATCTAAGCCCATGGATGAATTTAGAGGTTGCTCTAGTGAGGCCCTTACGATCCCATGAAACACAACCTTTATGATTAGCATAATATGCCGTTTCAATTGGTGAATGGGTTCCATACTTACCACGATAAAGCTGAGCGAGGAGTAGATGGGGTTTCGAGTGGATACGCCATGCTTGTCTCATTAGTATAGCATAATTCCGTGTGACTAGATCGCATATTCCTAATCCTCTCTTTCCCGAGGTTGTTGGCACTGCTCCTTCTTGGTCGAGTGATAGATGGGTTGCCTTGTGAATTTGTTGAAAAGAAGTTCATTATCAAGGAGTTGAGTTTTTGTAATATACCAACCTGTGCCTAATATATCAAGAGGGTGTTTTAACATAAGGCTCTAACTACATTATTTATAAGTAGTAATCGATCTACCGGTGACAAAAGTTTGGTTTTCCAGCCTGCAGTTTCCTTTGAACTCTCTAAAGCAGATAGTTGAAATCACTTCCCTTGGATTTCTGGAAGGTCAAAAGAACTCCTAGGCATGTTCCAAAGGATGTGCTAGTTTTCATGCTGAAAATATCATGAAGCCGATGTCTATATTACTCTTTCGTATTAGGGGAAGTTATCATATATGATTCGGCGGTATCGATTACTTCCCTTATCCCAGGCAGAATTCCTGTATGATTCGATGCATGGTTTGGCATTGATGCAACTAGATAGATGTAAAGAAAACTGCGTCATCGGCAAACAGAAGATGATTAACTGGGGGGGCATCTCTAGATATTTTATTGCCCAGGCATGTACGATTTTCTTGTGCTTGAAGTAGTAAATCGGATAACACGTCCATGCATAAGATGAATATGTGTGGCAATAAAGGATCTCCTTGACGTATGCCTGACTTTGGTTTAAAGGGGAGGGACGGCTTACCATTAATTAAAACTGAGTAGGAGATGGCTGTGATGCATTCCATGATGAGGGATATCCATAGCTCGGGAAAGCCAATCTGGCTTAACACAGCCTCTATAAAGTCCTACTGCAAACGATCATATGCTTTGTTAAGATCTATTTTTATAGCAGCAACTGGTGGGCCAATTCGTTTGCGCTTGATATAGTGGAGGAGTTCATGGACAATTAGACAACTATCTCCAATGAGTCGTCCTGGAACAAATGCATTCTGGTATGGCCCTATTAATGAAGTCATGGCTTTCTTAAGGTGACTAGCAATGCATTTTGAGATACCTTTGTAGATAACATTGCAGAAGCTTATGGGACAAAATTCACTAAATGATTCTAGGTTGGGGATCTTTCGAATCAGATGTATGAAGGTGTGATTTATCTGCTTGAGGATCCTTCCTGAATGAAGTGTTTTGAGGACCGCCGTCGTGATGTCTGATCCAATAATGTCCCAGAGTTTGTGGTAAAAAAGAGTCGGAATGCCATCAGGTCCAGGGGCCTTCCATGCGTTTATTCCAAAAAAAGCCGCTTTCACCTCCGTTTCTGAAAGGTTGACGATTATGCATTTATTCCATGTGTTTATCTCCAATGAGAAAGCTTCATTAATATATATTTTACAAATATTTTAGTTCGCCAACTTAATTAAAAAAATCAGGTTTTAGTTGTGGTCGTGATATTAATTAAGCATATATGAAATGTCTTTCAACTCTTCAATTTTCTTTAATGCTTTGATACTTTTCATATTTTCATAGGAAAGTACATTTAATTAATGATATTTTAATTTTCTTTGAATTAAACTTTTGTAATTAATGGATATTCATAACTGGGGCATCTTCATTTAACTTACAATGTATGAATTTCATTATGTTAACCTTAATTAATTGTAACAACTTTTCCCCTTTTAAAAGGTGATGGTTATAGTCAAGGAGTGATAGGGTAAGGCAAACATAGAATGTAGAAGTTGCATTTCATAAATTTGTGGACAAAGGTGCATTAGTGCCTATATTAACTTTATATACTATCAATACAGGTTGGTTCAAGTGGTTTGGCACTCGTTTTCCTTAAGCAGGTTCGTGAATGGAGAAAATCTGTGATGGGAGAGCTCTACTCTTTATTTGACCAACATTAGCTCGACTCCAGTGAAATGGATGATCAAACACCAAGAACCAAGAAAAATTATATACTTAACTTGTTGGCTTAAAATTATATTGTGCTTTTAGACTATTACTTATCAAAATAGTTAATTTATTTTGGTGGATGACAAAAAGAGTTTTACCAGATAATATATTTATTACATACATTTTGACATATTAGATAGAAAATTGTTCAAGTAGAAAACTATATCAACCCATGCAAAGCAAGGGTTTAGCACTAGTTTAACATATGGATAACTTCCTCACATGGGTCTACATTGGTTCATGTTGAACGAAATGTTTTTGACATATTCGAATTTGTCAAAATTACCACCTAATATTTACCTATCATGAAAAAAATAGCCAAACGCTTGGGTGCAAAAATAAAATAGTGGCTCTAAACACCAGCCCTTTTCTAAATTCTTAGGGAAGCATCCCGTCAGCTAAAAAAATCATTCACCCCCTCCCTATTTACGTCAGCCTTAAAAAAAAAGTATGACGAAAAATTAAAAAAAAAGTCAAATCATGTTGATGATGGACGGGGAGCTCAAAGTGACCTCCAGATGATTTTCAACCACCAAAAACATGTTTGTCCAATCCACATATATATATATATATATATATATATATATATATATATATATATATATATATATATATATATATATATATATATATATATATATATATATATATTATATACACCTCTATATATATATATATATATATATATATATATATATATATATATATATATGTATATATATGTGTGTGTCTATATATATATATATATATATATATATATATATATATAT